>VXAD01013796.1:909414-949302 GCA_013399195.1 Dicrurus megarhynchus | reverse complement strand
CCCACAGATGGGTAAAGAGAACTTTTGTTTCTGAACAGCTCATCTTTAAACTGGTACCCCATTAGCTTAAGATGAAACCCTCGAGCAGTTGTGGGGAAAGCTGCAAGTTGAGGGGAAGGGACTTTCACAGGCAAGGAGAAACCATCCCGGGCATCTGCCTTGCTGTGATGTTGAAGCCACAAGAGAACTGTTTCACTGTTTTCGTGTGGAGATGTCTCCATAGTATGAGCAAGAGAGACTCCTCTCCCTAGGTGGACTGAGAAAGGTTATTATAGAGATGGTAAACTGACTGAAAAATCTTGCGGGTTGTTTTTTTACATTGTCGGTCGGAGGAGGGAAGAAGGTGGGGGGACGAGAAGTGTTCTGAAGGTTTAGTCTAACCTTTTTTTTTCTGCCTTTTAGTTGTTAATAAACTTCTTTCTTCTTTTAAGGTTTAAGTTTTGTGCCTGCTTTGCTTTCTCCTAATTCTTATCTCACAGAAGGAAAATAAGTAAACGGGTATTTTGAACCAAACCACTACAGTATGTCTTTTCATTTTGTCCCTCCATCCTCTCAAGCATACTTATTAAGAGTACCTAAAATTTGGCAACTGTAAAACATCAGAAATGATGGCATAAGTCACCATAAACACAGGTCCAGTCCGGAAATCTGAGTTTCTTGGAGTGGGGTATTTTGATGTCACTTGGTTTGGTTTGATTTTTCATGCAGAACAATGTTAATGGAAGACCTTTTTTCTGTTTATTTAGGTTACCTGATTTGTGAACATTTGTAATAATTTTACTGGTTTATGTCTAAATAATTAGTAATTTTGGAAAGTGCTTTGTGATCTGCAGAAAGAAAACATTTCATAATGTTGCCTAAGCATTCTGCTAAAATGAGAAGGCAAAAATGAGCCCAGTCATGCAAAGCTACTGCAGCTTTCAGGGGATAAAATCTATACATTGACAGTGCAGTCTTAAAAGATAAATTTTGTCCCTGCTGATGTCAGTAAGAATTTTCCCAGAAACTTTCAGCAGGCCAGAGTTTTGCTCCTGAGTCTGATGCTCAGTGAAAATGTGGGAAGTGTTCCTTTACTCTATAAACTTCCTCAATTTTACAATTCTTGTTAAAACCAAGATGAAAATGTCTGCAAGTAACATCATGTGACAGAAGACAGTGCCAGTGGAACCCTGTGAGAGTTTACAGGGAAGTCCATCCACAGATGAATAGAAGCGTTTTCCACTAACAGCTATCCTGAAAGCACTAAGAAATGTACACCGTTCTCTTTGAAGCAGGACTGTGAACTCCAACAATACACACGTTTAGGAGGCTGTCAGCACATCTTGTGACTCTTTTTCCAAAGCATTATGAAATATGTAATTTCTCTATACAAAAAAAGAAGGGGGGGGAACACAAGCTGGTGCACGCAATTACTCCACTGAAGACAGATAAAGCTTTCACTTTGCTACAGTCATATGATACAATCATGTACAACTTTTTCACACAATATGTCATTCTGCTGCCAGCAGCCCTCCACTAAACTTGTTTGCCCATTTTTAGAGAAGGGTGGAAGCAGAGGAAGCCTTTTACCCAGAACCTGCCAGTCTTCAGAAACAGAACAGTACTGTTACTTCAGTAATAGAGCTAGGAATTAAATTTTTAATGCAGCTAAGTTTTCCCTTTCTATAAGGAAAATTAATTGACAGTCTGGAGCTCACATGCCCCTCAGCAGAGTGAGGAACCCACGTTCTGTTATATGGATGGGTAATATGACTGCTAAGTAAAACCATATAGAGTAGTCTTGGCAAACAAACATAACAAAACAAAGCAATACAAAACAAGAACAGAATTCCTGAAATGTCTGTTGTCAAAGAAACACATGGAAAGCCAAAAAGATATGGAAAACTCCCCAAAGATATAAAAGAAAGGTGCATATAAAATACTCAAAACATTCTGTGACAACAGAATAGCATGGTACAATTTCAAGCACACATTCTCCTAAAAGTATGTTTTCAGTAAAAATAAAAATAGTTTTCTTATTTAAACTGCAATTCATACTCAGAAGTACAAAGTAGTTTTTCTAGATTTTAATGCATATTTTACTTCCCCCCCCCCCCAAATAGAAGTACTTAACAGACTACAGTGAATCAAATGGCCAAAATATCCTTATTTAGAATGTCCGAAAGCATTGATTAGTCAAGTATCTTACTTATGTTCAGTCATAATGACTAAATAAGGGACAAAAATGAATAAAAATTAATATTTGGTTTGCCTTTTTTTCTGGCTTTTAAACACAGCTAGCAGCATAAGAAATTTTCAAATGATGATTAATTTACTAGTCAGTGCTATGGGCTTTTTGCTAGAACTTACAAAATACCTGAATGTTTCACTCTTAACATGAGGTCAAATGGTTCCATGTTGATAAGAGCTGTGGAAAACTTCTGAAGTATGTCATTAACCTCAGGATAGGCTGATGATGGCCACCTGGCTCCTGCATAAGATTCATATTGCACAGGACAATGGTAAAAAAGTGACTTTCATTGAAAGAATGGGCATCCTGGAGTACTTCTCCTGTATTTGCTTCTTTCTTCCCACACTAATCAACAATATTTATAATTATTTCTATCTTTTTGCTCAATTTTTTAATCTGATTTATTAACTTTCTTCTCAGTTTTGTAGTACTTATTTTTCTAAAGCATTTTATCATAGAACTGTGTAAAAGAAAAAGAAAGTATATAAGAAAAGACAATTTTTACTTAGGGAAAATATCCACATTTTGGAAGATTTCTTCAAGTCCTTTTGTGACAAAACAGATTGGTAAGATTTTGTGGAAAAGAATACAAAGGCAACAACACTTCTAGAGTTATGCATTAACCTTCCTCTGCATAATTTCATTACTGTTTACCCATACTTGGAAGCAGGTAGGCACATGGGTCTCTCAATTTCATGAAGGGACACGGGCCAATTCTCACACATGCTCTGTGTTTTCTAACTTTAAATTGTGGGACCAGCACAAATGCATCAGCACTTCACTTCAAAATTGCACAGGAAATGGCTATACCTGAACGGTGTAGTTCTCAGTTTTGAGGAAGACTATGCATGGTTTCAGTCCATGTGTTTAGCTCTTGCTGCAGCTGAAGTACTGCAAAGGACTCTTTTAACACCGTCCTTTACCTTAATACCTGATCTCAGCATCACTGTGTCAAGTTCAAGGGCTAAAGTCATGTATGGCTAGTGGCACCCCTGTAGCCTGAGATGCACTTGTGCTGTGGCAGAGTTGGCCTTTTGGATAGAAATATGTTAATTAATAGCTATTGTATTATACTTTATTGTATTAATTATATTATCTCATATAATTGTATTGCATCTCATTGTATTGTATTGTATTATTAGCCACACAGAATTAGATTAATATATGCTATTATATATAATATAATAGTAATATAATTACTGCATAGGATTATATGAAGTAACAAAATTCATATAGAAGGGTTTTCAAAATTAGAATTCACTCTTCCTTGCTGAGAGAACAGTGACCCTGACAAATGTTAGTTTTGTCAACGCCTGAAGCATTTTCTCATTGGTTGTTTAGTAAATATTAGCATCTTCCCAAAGAATAAAACAACTTGTACACAGAAAGCAGGAATGCTTTGAGCCAAGTTACCATATACCATCCACCACATCCTATTATTCCACATAGAATAAAAGCTAGGCTCATCTCTATCCACTGCCTGGATGGTATTTTCCTACTCCTGCACATCTACAGTCCAAGCTTTCATTTCTACCTATTTTTCCCCCTCCCTTTTGTAATGTTAAGGGAGAAAACCTTAGGGGAAAATGAACATCAAATATGAAATTCAAATATGGGCACTGAAAATGGCAAAAATATTCTCTGGCAGTAGTCAGTCAGGATTATATATTTCTCTGGTTTGCCAAGGGAGGTTGACTTGAAGCCAAACTGGCTCCTGTTGAGCTACAACCCTCAATTAATGTTCACTTCATTTATCACTGCTCAGGCAGGGATCTAGGAAAAGGAAGTATCATTTCACATAATGTAATTGGGGGTGGGGGACAAAGGGAATTAACAGTAGTAAGAGAAGAATGGTTCTTAAATGTAACAGAAGAGAGTTGGAGTGGAATAAGACTTGAAAAGATGCATTCATGCTGGATGTTAAGCTGGCCCTAAGCCCTCAAGAGGAGTTTGTAGTTTGAACCTGTTGCTTGCTCAGTATGCCAAACTGAAACACTGTTTGAGGAACTTCAAACAGTCTTTGTTTTGTATCCTCTAATTTGAATATTAGTCTTGTCCCTGTGCTTATTTCTGTCTTACACCACTTATTATTTATTCCCCAATTAAATATAATAGTCTTGCTTGTATGCTTGTCTTCATCAACACCAAGATCATTTTTAATTAAGGGGAAAACAATCAGGAGGTTATTCATGGCTGTTACTTACTTTTTCATAAAACAAATTTATGTATCAGATTAACCCTTCTAGTGTTAAGATGAACTACTGGAAACAAGGAAGGTTAGTAACTTACCAAAATTCAAAGTATAATGTTAATATAGTCACTTCTGTCTTTGACTTAGCATTTGGCTTCATATTTAGCAGCTAATAGATCTTCAGATCGTGTCATGTTTCCTCAGGACTTCTTCCATAAGACTTTTTTCATAACCTGTCCTCTGAAATTCTGTGAAGGCTTTACTTTGAGCTTTTTTTGATACATTTGGATTTGATTTCCTGAAATACTACATTAAAGAAATCCTAATTTCTTTAACACCTACAGGTTGGGTGGAGAAGTAATTGAGAGCAGCCCTGCTGAGAAGGATTTGAGGTGATGGTTGATGAAGAACTCGACATGAGCCAGCAATGTCCACTTGCAGGCCAGAAAGCCAAATGTGTCCTGGGCTGCATCCAAAGCAGCGGGGGCAGCAGGGCCAGGGAGGGGATTCTGCCCCTCTGCTCTGCTCTGGTGAGACCCCACCTGCAGTGCCGCATCCAGCTCTGGGGTCCCAGCACAGGAAGGAAATGACACTCCTGGAGCAAGTCCAGAGGTGGTCCATGAGGTTGATAAGGGGACTGGAGCACCTTCCCCATGAAAACAGGCTGAGAGAGTTGGGGCTGATCAGCCTGGAGAAGAGAAGGTTGTGTGGAGACCTTATAGCAAACTTCCAGTATCTGAGCGGAGCTGCAGGGAAACTGGAGAGGAATTGTAGCACTAGGACAAGGGGGAATGGGTGCAAACTGAAAGAAGGGATAGGTTAGATATTAAGGAAAATTTCTTTAATGTGAGGGTGGATAGGCACTGAAAGAGGCTGCCAAGGGAGACTGTGGATGACCCATCCCTGGCAGTATTCAAGTCCAGGCAGGGTAAGGGCTTGAGCAACCTAGTCTAGTGGGAGATGTCCCTGCCCATGGCAGGGGAGCATTGGGTCTAGATGATTTAAAGTCCCTTCCAACCCTTAACATTCTACAGTACTTTGCAGCACCAGCAGATATGCATTCAGATAGCCTGACAGCTAAACTCGGAGATCATCACTGACTCACGTCAGTGAGTCCTTCAATTCCTTTAATATTCCTATTTATTCCTTTATATTACTATTAATAAAAATTCCTTTAATATTACTATTTCCTCGTCTTGATTAAGCATCTCAAAAAGCTTCCAGTATGAGTGTAAATTCCTGTATATATTCAATTTAGCAATAGGTTTTTTCATGGCATTTTTGTTTCTTTTTTTTTTTAAATATCATGTTCAAATTTGCTTTTATTTTACTCCTTCTTGTTTGAAAATCTTGACAATTAAAAATTAGCACATTTATTAAAAACATCAGGTTCTCTTTCGTATTTCTAGGAGTTTTTCTTCAATTCTCAGACACAGTGAGAAATTTGATGATAGAAGCAATCCAGTGAAATACTTCAAAACAATCAAAACTGAATATAAAATGGAAAAGGATTTTAAAATATTCTTGTTATGACCACATACTAGACAAAAATACTTGAATACAGGCACTAGTAGAAGTTATATTCATGTAATTAAAGTCAAAATAGCAATTACGTATGAAACTGAGTACTTAACAATTTTTGTAATGTACAGTGCAAATTTTATCTTAGTAGTAAAAAAAGTAAATTCAGTTTACATAGATAAATCCAAATATATATGTACATTCAAAAATCATTGCTACATTTATTCATTGGTAGCACTAATTTTCTTTACACACTTCCCATATGCATATTTCGAAGTTCTGTAAACGAATGCAATTAAAATTGTTGTTAATCAGAAGAGAAAAAAGTCCTGCTCCATTTGATGTGAGAAGGAAAGCAAAACTCAGATTTACATTCTGTGAGTGACTGAATTGCCTCTACATGGGCTATCCCATGGAACAGTGAACCATGGACAGTTTCTGTGGTCTTACACCTATCAAATAACAACTGAACCTGTAATTCAGTGCATTTGTATATGTTACCTTATGTGATAAGCACCATAAAATCACCTACAGGATTTAAATGTAGGTAACAAAAAGATGTAGTTGAAGTGAGAGATGTATGGAAATTTTTGGCTCACTTCTGATTCACGGTAAAAGCTAAATAATATTTAAGCAGTCATCCCAATTGCTTTGGGCTGTGGTGCATGAAATTGTAAAGCTGAGCTATAAGATGCTTGCTTTAAGAAACTACAGATCACACAAATAAATATTCCTACACAAGTAGCTATACTAGACATATAGACAGCTTTGGTGCTTTTCTATGAAACTTGCTTTGCCATTCACAAACCACCTTGGGTAAAAGGGAAATAATATCCAAAGTTTTGTTCGAAGATCAAGCCAAACAAACTTCTAAAAAAATGCTACACAATTAGTTCATGTTTCATTACTTTGACACTCTTCTGCAGTTCCTAGTTTTGTTTACGGTATGTGGCAAACCCCCCTGATACTACAGAGCAGCTATGGAAAAAGTGTCATCCCTCTGCCACAGCAAAATATGCTGACGTATGCGTGAGACAGAACTTGAAGCACTGCTCTGCGGACTGTCCACAGACAGATATTAGAAATGTGTTTAAACTCTACTAGACTCCTGAAAATGCTCTGGTGCTACATGTAAAAGTCTGTGAAAAGTATAGTTGCCACCACATACTTGTTTAATCAAAAGTCAGTTGATTGCCTGGATAACACTTTGGAGACAGGCATCTGAGAATTCGTCTGCTTAACCAAGCTAAACCTACTAACAAAACATTCATAGTCTGTTCATCACAAGGGAATATTAACAGAATCAGAATTAAAGAATGGTTGAAGTTGGGAGTGGCTTCCTAAGATGATTTAGTGCAGCCTTGCAGCCTCTGAGCAAGCAGGGTCAACAGCAGGTTGACCAGGATCATGTCTGGTTGGATTTGAGACTCTCCATGGATGGAGACTTTACAGCCTGTCTGGGCAGACTGTGCCAGTGTTCAACCATCCTCATGGGAAAGAAATGCTTTCCTCTGTTCAGATGGAGTTTCATGTTTTTCAGTTTGTGCCTATGTGCTCTCATCCTGTCCTTTGTTGGACTGGATCCAGTAATTACATATCTTTTTTGCACTAATGACCCCAGAAAGAGATGCAGCACACTGATGTGTCTCACCAGAGCAGAACACAAGAATCATCTCCATTGCCCTGCTGCCAACATTCCAGTTTATGATGACCAGAAGGCTCTTGGTCTTTTCTGCTGCAAGAGTGCATAGGTTGACAAAAAATGTAGAAAAAACCACACAACTGTTTTACATATAGAATTAAACGACTTCTTAAAATAAAAGTTGTCTTAAATTTTATTACTTGGTCATCGTGCTAAAACCAAAAGCTTCTCTTACCTGATGCTCTGAAATTAGTCAAAAAAATAGTAGGTTCAATTTATTAGTATTTTTGATGGGTTTAGCTGTTAGATTAAAGCCTGTGGAGATATTTTTATTTAAATTGTTTCATTTCTGGATGTTTTTCTGAAAAGTTCTTGGTGAAGTTTCTGAGAAATAAAACTTCAATAGTTTGAAACTATCAATCAATCCCAACAGTGCAAAAAAAAAAAAAACGACCTATAATGTTCCTTTTAGCAACAAATTAAGATTTCTTCTCTACAGCTGCTGTTATTATGGACTGATCAACATATTTAGTAAAAGGTAGTTCGATCTCAGACTGACATTTTTAGGGTTGGCAGAGCAATTCAACATTAGACTCGTGCACAAAGTTGAAAGCAAACAGTAAAAGTCTTGTGCCATGGCAGCAGTGACAACTTTTCTACATTTCTGTATTTGCCAACTTCGCCAACTTGTGGAGCAAGTTTCTTTGAGTAAAATCGCTGTGATAAATTTTGTAGCTCTAAACGGGCAGCTCATCACCCCAGAGCAAATGCTTGAATCAATGCAGAGGAGGCTCAGGAGGGACACTATTGCTTTCTATAACTACCTGAAATGAGGTCAGTCTTTTCTGCCATGCTTCAAGTGAAAGGACAAGAGGAAATGGCCTTAAGTTGCACCAGGAGAGGTTCAGATCAGACATTAGAATTTTTTTTCCACTGAAAGAGTGGTTAGGCATTGGAATAAGTTGCCTAGGAAGGTGGTGGACTCGCCCTCTCTGGAAGTGAATATTCAGTGGTGTCACTGCAAAGTTTCATCAAAAATAACATAATAAAGGTGATTTTTTTTATTTAAGGCAGTAATTTTATTGAATTTAGATGAAATTAAATTATTGTGTCTCTGAATCAGTGAGGAACAGATACTGGTCACACATGCATGCATATGCAGAAGGTAGCACAGTCTGTATAAGGATATAACATATTAATTTCTGGGTTGCTCTAGAGAAATTGTTCCTTGCCTCCAGCTCCTGAATTTACAACAGCTGCCTAACACTTTGAAACCTCACAGCTGTATTCCAACACAGAAGAAATTCCATAGTACTCGCAAATCAAATTTCACATCAATATTTTTTTGGGCTGCTTGCCAATGTCTTATAAAAAATATAATTAGAGGCCAGACTCTTGCAATTTGATGCTACTATACACTTTCCTTCTGTCTAGGCAACTAATATAATAAAAGTGTTATAAGATATGAAATATTTAATATTATTTTCATTTCATTTCAACTGGTGAAGAGCTGAAGGCTCTGGGTGATACTTGGGCTACTGACACTCAACTAGTTTAGTACAAAGCTGTATGATTTACTACTATTTAGCAGCATATTTTATATAGCTACTGAACTGAAATGTCCTTTAAAGGAAGATGGCTTAGTCACAAACATGTTATCCAGGACAGATACAGAGGCTCTGCAATTAATTTTACCTCTGCAATTTCTTCTTCCTCCATCTATTTGTGTTGCAAGGTCCTGTATTGATCAATTCAAAATGTGCCTGTAATAAGATTTTAATTCTATTTTCCATGAAATCTGTAACTGATAATAAACAATTTCACAGCATGGTTAATGTTGTAAGGGACCTCTACAAGTTGTCTTCTCCAATGTTCCTATTCAAATAGGGTCATCTAGAGCTGGTTCCTCTGAGGATAGAGATGACATGCCCTCCCTAGGCAACCTCTGCCAGTGCTCAGTCACTCTCACACTGAAAAAGTACTTCCTGATGCTCAGATAGACACCCCTTTATTTCAGCTTGTGTCCACTGCCCCGGGTCCTGTCAGTTGGCACCACGGGAAAGAGTATGGCTCTGTCCTCTTTGTACTCTCAATTCAGGTATTTATATACATTGATAAGATCCCCTTGAGCTGATTTTTCTCCAGGCTGAACAGTCCTGGCTCTCTCAGCCATTCCTCGTAGTAATCATTGAATCATTTAGGTTGGAAAAGACCATTGAGATGATTGAGTCCAACCACTAATGTAACACTGCCAAATCCACCACTAAACCATGTCCCACATCTACATGGCTTTCAAATACCTCCAATACAGTGACTCAACCACTTCCTTGGGCAGCCTGTGCCAGTGCTTCACAACCCTCTCAGTGAAGAAATTTTCCCTAATATCCAGCCCAAACCTCCCCTGGCACAATTTGAAGCCATTTTCTCTTGTCCTGTCACTTGTTAAATGGGAAAGAGACTGACCTCCACCTCACTACAACCTCCTGTCAGGTACTTTTAGAGAGTGATAAAGTCTTGTGCTCCAGACCTTTCACCAGCTCCGTTGCTTTTCTCTGGACATGCTTCAGCACCTCAGTGTCTGCCCTGCAGTGAGAGACCCAGAACTGAGCACAGGATTCGAGGTGTGGCCTCACCAGTGCTGAATACAGGGGGACAATCCCTGCCCTGGTCCTGCTGGCCACACTGTTGCTGACACAGGCCAGGATGCCATTGGCCTTCTTGGCCACCTGGGCACACACTGGCTTATGTTCAGCCAATGTCAACCAACATCCCCAGGCCTTCTCCTTTTTTTTCCCAGACACTCTGCCAACAAGCCTATAGCATTGCATGAACCTCATACAAGAGGAGATACATTATGCACCTCATGCTTAATATGATATACTTTCTAGATTATGCATATGGAAAGGGGTATTAGCACTTGATGTATTTTGGTAGCTGGTGCCTACTGATTTTTACTACAAGACACATAGATAGGCCAATACTCTTATTAACTACCCCTATTAAGAGCTGCAATTTAAGAAAACACCCAGCAACTACTGTGATTTAACTATACTTTTTTGCCCCACTATAGCACTGGCAAAATTATTTCACGTGCAACCATGTATAAAGATCCAATTCTAACAGCTGAAGGGGTATGGGGTGCATGAAATGTGAACTATAGAGAAGAGAAGTATGACTGAAAGCAGGTCCCAAGGCTACTTCAAGGCTAGTTACAAAGTATTTTATACTGATCTTGTTCTAAGGTAAATGAAAAAACTTCCTTTCTTTTAGCTGCTAAATGCCATAAAGAATCTTAACTCTAATAGTCAAAAAAGCCTACAGTATTTTTCACAGACTTTCTTGGCAGGCATGAATCAGATGGTCAAAACAATTACATTACTGTTAGTCTTGGAATACTGTGTAGAGCACGTATATTTCCCTATTTCCCTCCTTGGTATCAGTGTTCAACATTTGTAGATATACACATTCTCATACACACTCTTTATGTTTCTTAAAACACAATAAAGAGAGAATAGATCTCAATAGCACTGTGTTTCCATTACTATGGCTGAGATATCTCACTAATTTCCTGCCAGACCTGTATATCTGACATTGGTTCACAATTGTATTTCAGTTACTGTGCTATGATTTCACTTTTGTTAGAACACATCCATGTTGAAGCCAAGTAAATACACAACTTTTCTTGCTTCACATCTAAAACTGGTGATAGTCATGCTTGCATTAGAAGATTTTTAAGTGGTTTTTGTTAACAATTATTCAGTGTCCAATGCTGTAGAAGTCACATTGCCAAATTATTTCTGCATTTGCTTCGTATTTTATAGCACTCTTTAAGTAAAAATAAAAGTAAATTATGCAACTCTGTATACCCAGAAAATGAACAAAAGGCAGCTTTGAATTACAGAGCTGTAATATTATTTTAGGATTCTGATGCCTCCGTAATCCACAAAAATCCTGTTTATATTTATGCAGACACTGGGACATTGACATGAAATCGCTGATTCACAACTCTGTGACTTGCATTTTATTCAGAGCATGAAATGTATGTTCCAGGATTTATTATGCTCAGTTCTTTTTATTTACTTTCAATTATTATATTTTTTCTAAATATTGAATTTGTAAAAGTATGTTTACATTTCACCTACTATGAGAAAAATTTGGGTAATGTTGAAATACTTCTCAAGCATCTACCTTTCCAGCACCCATATTAGATGGATGAAGAGGGTACTTTTTCAGTTTCACAATTACAAAGCCCTCCTGAGTTCCAGAAGCCAAATTATTTAACTGTGTAATAAACTTGGCAGTGGGGAGTAAAATTTATTTTATAGTTTGATCATGACTAGAAATTGCCTTTACTGTGCCATTTTTTTACCTAATACCACCACTGTCCTGACAGCCCTGTGTTGCTGTCAGCTGAGAATGAACACTCCATTCTGAATTTCGCTCTAAAAGCCAGACTCAACCCAGGGATAAAAGTGCTTAGAAGGATCAAACTGGAGGCTTACCAAGAATCTTCAAACCACGCCTGTTGAACAATGACATTCTACTCTTAATTTCTCATCCTTAATCTATTTTTATGCTCTTCATGGTAATTCAAGCTCACAGTATTCAGATTCAAATGTTAATAGATCTCTTCATGACGTGTGTGATCTGGTTTTATACCTGTCTTTCCTGTATGGCAACAGAAGGGGCAGAAAGGAAGGAGCATATGAGGAAGCAAATTTTCTTTCACTTCCCATGTTCTGCTGTGATTCTTTGTATTTCTATTGCTTTCTCCAGTGGCAGGAAATGCTAGAAATCTTTTATTTCCTTCTAGACAACAGTTCTTCCTTCAGGACTGACCTCAGAAAATGCAGTCCCATGCCATATATTTAGCATAGTGGTATTTTCTCAAAAGAAAACAAAATCATAATATTTAAGAAAAAACAAGATCATAATTTTGTTTGCCAAGTGGCAGATAGCTCCAATTTATAGGTAATAAGTGACAGCTCATGATTTTCATGGTGAAGAAAATACCTTAATGAATTTGGAAGCAAGAAAGAAGTATTTTTGTCACAGAAATTGCACTGATAATCATTCAAATTTAAGATGAAAAGATGGAAATAATTACAGAAAATGATAGACATAAACTGTTTTGCAAGGTTTCCTTTTTAATTTACTGTGTATTCAATGCTACTCGACTTATTAAAAATTCATTGCAAAGTTCTTGACGCCTGCTCAGCCATCTGAAACAGCTGAGGAGCTGTTGGAAAGCGTTTCCCTGAGTGTAGGCTCTACAAGATGAGGAAACACTGAACAGACAGAGTGTGGAAAGGAAACTATTTTGATGATGGCAATTATTAATGAAGCCTGTGACTCTGTCAGGCATTCAAATACCACTACGATGGGCAGGAAGTGGTTTAGAACAGCAGAAGTGTGAGGGGAGCACACTGGGCTCACANGGACAGGAGGGGAGAGGACAGGAGGGGAGGGAGGACTTCGGAAGCTCAGGAAAAAGAGACTTTCTTCAAAGATACAGCAACGTTTTCCAAAGAGGCTGTCCAGATTGCATTCCCTTTCTGAATTTTCATAATAACTGTAGCCCTAAACTAACTACATACCTACAGGAGAAAGAATTTCCCATTCTTTCTTCTTCTTCATGCTTTTGGTATTACAGCCAGCCCCTTTCCCAGTTACCCACGGAATGGTAAACCACAAAATAAGGGAAAGAAGGTGAGCAAAATCAAGAGCTCAGACAAGTGGTCAAGGCATTGGTCTTACCCTATAACCTACAGTGTAAGAGAAAAATACACAAAAGGAAAAACTGAGTTAACACATCCTGGATTCCCTCCTCCACTGATGTGAAAATTTTTTAGTACATTATACTGTACAGTTGGTTTGAACTTGGCTATTAAAATATGGGGTTAGGAAATTTAAAGTTGCCATAAAATTTAATGGCAAAATGAGTTGCATGAATAAAATGCACAGGCTATACCATTGTGATTAAGCATAAGACTAAACACATACTCTATTAATCCCACCTCTTCTGTAATAGTAGGGGGTACTTTACCAAGAAGTGCCTCACAGCATGAGCAAGCAATTACTTCTCATGCAATAAATATCCTCAAATAACAAATACAACATAGATCTCTAGCCAGAGATTACTGCTTTAGGCCTAGCACTAACAAAAAATATTTTTTTGTAAAAAAACCCAGTTGCATTAATTTGTAATTGTTTCCTTAATCATTAACCCCACAGTAACTCCTAGTTTCTGGCTTACTGCAATGTCTTGATATGTAAGTGTTAAAATTTTTTTCCTGATTTCTAAGTTGATATGGCTGTCAGTTCCATTTCACAAAACACCTAGCTGAGTACAAACCCATTATTGTCAGCCTTAAGGTTCAAGTATTCCAGCCTCAGTTTAGGCTTCCAAGTCTCACAAACAAATTACCAGTAAACCAGATACATACTAATTTAGGCTGAATTGCAATTTACAGGGGTTTTTACAACAGCTTACTCCAAAATGAAATTCTTTAATAACAAAGATGCACAGGCTTGTAGAGTTCTTTGTACATAGTGTTAGATCTCTTATTCCATAACCAGTTTGAGATACAAAGCCATATATTTATATTATTTTAAATATATTTACACAAAATTCTACATTGACTGCTTTATGGAAGGAATAGATTACAAAATTATATTATATTGCCACTTAGCTTTTACTTGATTCCCAAGTTTTCAAAAGGACAGTTATTTATATTATTCTGTAGCAAATTGCCAAAATCTTTGAGGCTGTTAACTCTAAGACTTATTCTAAGCCTTTTAGTTTCTTAGTTAAGATGACAGAGTAGAGTAACAAGTGTATGAAAATTAAGGTGGGGAAGACTGTTGATAACCAACTGCACATTCCACTTTGAAGAACAACACATAAAGTTATTTTTTTGAAAATCTGGTTTAAGAAGATGGCATAAACAGGAAGACATCCTTCCCATATTTTACATATTCTTACTCAGAAAAGAACCAATCATTTCTCATCACCTTAGTCAAAAAAGAACTGCATTTTTCCAATTCTTGACACCACCAGCTTCTGTTTTCAAGCAGATTCTCATCTTTTCTCCTCCAGCTTTGTAGGAGCACCAGCAGATTCCTTGTTATTACATGAGGCACAGATCATGTATAGGAGTAGCATGGGTGTACATCCTCTGAAAGCACAGGGTTGAGAAGCCTCACATTGGAATTCTGTTCCCTCTTCATCTGCATGCAACCTTTGGTAAATCACTCTGTCTCAGTATTCACCTTAATGTAAAGTCAACAGCACTTTAGAAAAGTACCGCAGAACTCTCTCCCGAACAGGGCACTGCAAAGTATCAAGCCCTTTGCCAGTCAATACTATAGAACTGTCAGTGAAGAAAACTTTTAGGAAGCATTTGGCCAAACTTGCTACACCAGAATATGCAGAAGTACTTTAAAAAAAACAGAAGGACTGTACCTGACTGGATGTTACAATTATTTGAATCAAAACACATAAAAGGACTGCATAATCAACATCTGAAACCAAACAAGACAAAACAAAACAAAACCCCAAGTGAAGCTTATTTTGGTTTATGATTTGCATTTTTTTGATGCGAACACTCTCTTCTCCCTTAAAAGACCTTAGAACTGACTTCCAGAAGGTTCAAAAGGAAAATCCAAATCCCTCATACAATCTGATTTAATACACACATCTATGGTATTAACAAATGTAGGGGTTTTTAGAAGAAGGCCTCATAGAGAGCAGTTGACAGAGATAGATGGCTCTGAAGGCATGTTTATAAATAAACAGAATAATGAAAACAAACAAAAATATGGTTTTTGAGATGCATTTATTTATGAACCTAGCTTTACAGCAATGTTGAGTCATATCACTAGTTACTGCTGTTAATTTCTGAACTCGGGCAGAATGCTGTGGATAAATTTATTAAGATTATTTTTTAAATTTACTTTCTTTAATTCTTGTTTTGCCATTGAGTCGTTATCAGGAAATAAATATTTTCACATGAAATTATATGAATGTGCAGAACCTTGCATAACAATTGGCAGCATGCAGGGCTTGAAGTGACATCTCTTTCCCTAAACAACAGAAATAATTTAATTAGAATTTTGCCTACTTAACGAACACCAAATCCTCTGCTTTAAAATTTTAAGAGATTTCTATTGCTTTCTATATTCACAGTTCAGCGGGAACTGAGTTTGGCAGGTCACAGTGTAAGTGCATGTGTAACATAGCTCTATGTAATCAAAGTTACTGGAAAGAAAATATTTAGATGCCTTTTAACCCATCTCTCAGCTAACTTTATAACTAGCAAGGGAATAAAATGATGTTCCTTCTGACTTTCTGGTAATAAGTGTTTGGTAATTCACTGAAATAGTCTTTGGGCAAAGGCAGAAAAGCATACAGCACTGCTGATGTACTATCTGAATTCTGCCCATTGTCTATACTAGACATCTCAACAGAGTTGGTGCATTTTGGGCCTACTGTTGTTCCAATAAGAAAGTCAAAGCAAGCAATTTAAACTCGATTGGTTTATCAATGCTATTATGAAGCATTAATGATAAATGAATATAGAGAGAATTGTGAAATCTTCAGAATGCTGTTTTCCCTCAACTTTCTCACTTGGAGAAATGCCATCACCAGTCTGCAAATACACTTTTCCTGAGATTATGAAGTGCAGAATATATCATAAAAAACTAAATAAAATTATGCAATTGCTATTTTCATGTAGTGCATCCCATTATCTAAGAAATGGTACATTGAATTAATCTCTTTCTTTAGTATTAAAAAGCCTTTCAAAATTTATCTGCCTAATTAAGCCAATTTGCCTTTCAACATTCTTCCATTATTTAGAAATGGGTATTTTATCTGTCTTTAAATGACAACATCCCTGGATGATATTATTCCCTAGAATAATGTTAAAACAGTAATAGTCTCAGGATAACAGTGTTTATGTGGTTTCATTTTTTTCAGTTTTGCAAAAGTCTGTTTAAAAGTTCTTTAGAGAACATCTTCCACTAAGATAAAACTTCAGTTTTTCTTCCTGTGGGTAGGTAATGACTGCTTTACTCCCAGAGAAATGTGCAAAAAGCAGCCCCTACGCAGATAAATACAAATGGGTACTGTATTTAATTATAAAATAAAATCTATTTTATTTAATTGAATATAAAATGGAAGGCCAAAGAAAAAATATGTTGAGAAATTACGCTCTTTGCAATAAACAAATGCAAGGCAAACTTCCTACTATCAGAAAAGCCTTAGGGCAACCATTTGACTCATACATAGCACAGAATTTACATTAACGTATTTCTAAAGTATTTAACAAGTTTGCAGGACCACAGTGAGATACAGAGGCATTTATTTATTCTCTGGAGAAAGAGAAATTTAACTTTCTAGTCCAAACATAGTATTTCTTGCCTGTACCTGAATATATATCTGTGTAATATCATAAAAATTGTTATTCCTCCTTGTTATACATAAATGGGAAAAGTAACAATTTCGTTGTGATGCTATACTAGTACAGTGGTCCAGGTCTAAAAGAAAGCCACAATATTTGAGAGACATCAGTATAGTTCTTCACATGCTGGTCTTGGGATGGGCAACATTTATTTTTGTTAGCGAACTTCATATAAGAAGTCTCACTGTTCCAAAAGAAAAAAAAATGTTAACTGCACATGAAATTTAAGAATTAGTATTATTTAAATAATTTCACCTGATGATATAATGCCTCTGTTGAAAAATCTTCCTCCAGTATTTTGTGGGGTTTGGACAGATCAGTTACAGAAACTCTCCTGGCTGGCAGAAATTATCTGCAAAAACCCTGGAAATTCCTTTTAATCTTGCTCCATTATTTTAAAAATATCCCACTTATTAAACAGCCAGTTTCCATTTTTAAGATACATTTTCCAGGGTTTCTTGATATTAATGTGAAAAGAATAGCAATACAGATAAACAGTCAAAATCCCCATTTCTGCTGTATCAAACTAGTTACTTAGCTTCTCTCACTATTGGACAAGACCTGACCTTGGTTTCTCTTGTACTAATTTTACATCACTTTTTCGGCAATTTACTTTATAGTACATCCCACATGAGCAAAGTCACACTCACACCTTATTTCTGTACACCGATTCTTACTTCAGAATGTATTTTGGGTAGGAGATGCATTTTATTTTTTGTTAGTTATAAGGATCTGCTCACTGACAAAATTAAAATAGAAGATTTTTATTATTACTACTTGTTAACTTCATGATTTAAGTACTCTTGACTGTTCCATGACAGTATTTTAAATAAAAATATCTGCTGAGAGGGAGAGAAAATGTCTCAGGTTCTAGTTCTTATATACGTACTTCACAAACTTGTCCACTGTGGAAATGAATTCATCAAACAAGACTGAAAATGAAATCTTGACACACAGATCAGGTAACTGGCAAAATTAATTGAATTTCATCTCTTCAGGCATGGGCACTAAACTCCTAGGTGCTTTTTAAAAAGGAATGCTTTATTGAAATGGTGCCACATTTTTCTTCTTCCCTTTAAATTAAAATTGCCCTGTGATCCTAGATTATCTCCTGTCCCCTCCTGCTCCCCCTTACCTTGCTTACTCCTTCATTTCTCCCTCCTGAAAAAAAAAGGGCAGTTGGTATGAATGTCACCACAATTGGGACAGGGGCAATGAAAATTACATGTATTTGCTCAGTGTCTTCTCCTGCTTTAAAATGCCAACTGCCAGTGCAGTTATAAGAAGATTTTCTGAAGTATGATTTTATATACTTTTTTACTCTGTACGAGGACCATATCGGTATCAGCAAGACAGAAGAAATGGATCTGAAATCAACTTAATGTGTGGACAGAAATCCCTGCTGGAAAAGTGGGCACTAAGCATAACAAAAAGCATCACAACCTTGAGACTGAGGACCTCAGGGACTCAAACCACCCAGACTTTTAGACTATAGCGTATTTATTTAAAAAAAAAAAAAAAAAAGTTCCATGGAGGGAGACCCCAGTCTTCTTCTGTGCTAAGTTAGTGCTAAGGAGTCTTATCTCCATTTTCTGCACTGAAGCACAGGAATTGTTGAAAGTGCCTCCACTCTAAGTGGGGTGACTTCAATATTTTAATGTTGATTCAGGTGACAGGCAACAGAGACTCAAATTCCTTTGAACTTCCCACTTTCAAAAGAATAAAAAAAAAACCCTTGGGCTTTCCTCAGCTTCTTAAAAGTATGCAATAGGCACTTGTCTTTAGGAACGGGATATACAAACTGTCTTGATTGTATTGGAGTTTCTCCTGGCAGCCTGTCATGAAGGTGGAATTGAAGACATGCCCCATAGTCATTGTGTGTGCTTAGCAATAGATATTCCAAATATGTTAATTTTAAGCCTTTAGCCTAGGGGGATGCCTGGTAAAGTCATAATTCTGGATCCCAGATCTTTCTTGCACAGAAAAGCCAGTGCAGCTTTGCAAATTAAGGTTCTATTAAAGGCAAGAGAATCCCATGTCCTTTGTTGTATCTGGTTTATAGTCTCTCTCTGTCTTTTGGGTATCTGCAGAATGGTCTCACATAAGCTGAGGTGAAAATGCTTTAAATTCATAGTGATAAATATTAATCTAGTTCAATTTAAATGTTAATATTCAGGGTCCTGCACAATACCTTAATAGTAAGAGACATCCGCTAGGAAAGAACCAAGTCGATGTGCCGTGCTAGAAAAGATGCTTGGATGCTTCACATCTTAGAAAGCACAGCTGAGGAAATTAGGAACACAGTTCTGATTTTCCATCATGAGAATGCCATTTGAAATAGAAATATGCTTATTCCTCTAAACTTCTGTTGTTCTTTTGTTTGTTTGTTAAAAACTCCTTGCCTTCTCTTGTTTTTGAGCCCTGGGGGTGTAACTAGATGTTGATTTCACCAGTTCTCATTCTGCTGTAACTTCCAACACATCACCAGGTAGACACCTTGAAACTGCAGAAACAAAACCACTACAGATGTGTGCTCTGCTCTGTACCATTCATAGAAATGGGGGAGTAAATAGTTCTATACAACTAATTCAGGATGCGTGGACCTTGCCAGTATGGTATTTCGGTTTTTAAAAATCATGTAACATTTTAATGCTTGCTCTACCATGATTTCTATGCAGTAATAATTCCTAATGTTGTATACACAGAAACATAAGATCCATTACTGCAGAGTTAAATAACTGAAAGTTTTACTATTTCATGCTGCAATACAGCATCAGTCTAAATAAAAGCCACCAAATGCATTTTATATCCCACAGGTTTTGGTGTAATGAATGGAATATATCAGTATTCTCAGCAAATCATGGAATCACAGAACCAGACAGCAGCTGAGAATGTTCATCATCTCAAGAGGTCGTCTCGTCCACCTCTGCGCAAGCAGGGTCAGCTGCAGCAGGTTGCTCAGGGTCATGACCACGCTGGTTTCAGTATCTCCAAGGAGGGAGACTCAAACACCTCTCTGGGCAACCTGTGCCAGTGTTTGATCACATTCACAGTAGAAATGTTTGGTTTTAACTTTTTCCCCCTTATGGTTAAATGAAATTTCCAGTCTTTTAATTTGTGCCCATTGCCTGCTGTTCTGAAGCTGGGCACCACTGAGAAAAACCTGCCCTTGTCTTATTTTCAGACTCATCCCCTCATATGATATTAACAAACACTGGTGAAGTCCAATGAGCCTCCTTGAGGTTAAAAATTCTGTCTGATGCAGCCCAGGAAGTTGTTTGAATTCCTTGCCACAAGGCCACACCGTTTTATGGTCAACACAGTGTCCACCAGGATCCCTGGGGGATTTTCTGATATATTGCTCTCTAGCTGACCAGCACCAGACTGTGCTGGTGCATGGGTTTTTTCCATAGCAGGAGAAAATCTTTCCATTTAACTTTCACTGAACTTCAAGAAGTTCTTGTTGCCCATTTTTCTATCCTAAGAGTCCTCGGATGGTAGCAAGTCCATCTGGCTTATCTACCACTTCTCCTAATTCTGTATCACCTGCAAAGCTGCTGACAGTGCACTGTGGCCCACCATCCAGGTAATTCAGGAAGACACTGAATACTGTTGGCACCAGTATCCACACCTGAGGTACTACACTGCATACTGGCCTCCAGCTGGACTTGGTGGTGCTGATCTCAACCCTATGAGCTCAGTGGCTCAACCTGTTCTCAGTGCACTTCCCTGATCAATTATCTAGGATGTTTTTCATCAGCTTGTAAATCAGAGACAGTGTGCAAAACCTTACTAAATTTGACCTAAAAGCATCTACTCTTCTCCCTTTATCTACTGAGTCAACTGGTTTCTTGTAGAAGGCTATCATATGGTCCAGCTTGACTTCCCCCCATGCAAATCCATGTCTACTCCCAGTCATCTTCTAACCCTTCACATTTTAGGAAATTGATTCCAGGATTACTTGCTCCATTATCTTCTCTGACTTGCCTCTAGGCTTCTAGATCATCCTTCTTGTCCTTCTTTAAGATGGGAATGACATTTACTATCTTAATTGCTGTGACCACTCACGGTTTACTGTAGCCTCACAGTGATGTGGGCCAGCTTTCTCGGCACTTATGGGTGCATCCCATCAGGGCCAATGGACCTGGCTGTGTCCAGTTTGTTTAAATACTTGCTAAGCTGATCCACCTCCAGCGAGTGTAAACACTCTTTGCTCTGAAATTTCATGGGCTATCAGGGGCTGGGGGATTCACGTATGCTGATGTAAGACTGATCTGAATAAGGTATTGAATACCTTGACCTCTACATGGAGAAGTTTCAGGTCAAGAATGGGCACATTTTTTTCCACATTTACAATTTGAACGCTTATTTTTGGTGTTAACTGCTTAAATACTTTGCTGAATCACTTTGACAAAATTCTGGGGAAGACATAGCTATAGCTTTTAATAGCTCCATTAACTTGGTTTGCAAAGATAAGAAGTAGCATCAAGAAGAAATGTACGTCTAAGAAATGTCTCTGCCACTTGCAATGGAGTTCCCTGATTCACATAGAGCATGTGAAAATAGAATGAGGTAAATACATAGCTGGATTGCACAATGAAAGACTAAGGAAAAGATGAAATTATCTCAGTGAAGTTTCCTAATTTGGTTTGTGGTAAAAATTCAGCTTATTTCAATTTCTGGGAAAGATTTAAATGGCTTGACTTTTGAAAGGAGCTCAACTCAAATTTTCAAAGCCTTGTCTATAACCTTACTCACTGACATGGTGTTTATACAGCTTCCTACCCTTTCAAGTTGATTGGCTCTACACTGGAATAGGTTTGTTCAATAATTATATACATCTAAAGTATTGTAACAATTCCAAAAATTGTCTATCAGCAACTATAATATAATCACAATTTTAATCACAACTCCTAATTTTGAAACTGGCTACCACTCTAATTAATTAATGCTAAGGTACTCACAGTTCTACTTATCATGCCATATTCCATCATGGAATGTTTGCCTTTACCTATACCCATTAGAGTTGAACAAGCTTAACACAGTCCTGGGAAAACAGCCAACCCATATCCCCATAGCATGCTATGATATTATTTAGCTTGTTTCATTTGACTACCATTTCCTACATAGAATGGGCAGCTAGACAATCCTGTTTTACACATACTTTCCCAATAAATCAAATGTTATACAGTCCTCATAAACTTATTGCCCTACAAATTAAAGTGTAGGTTTCAGAGGAACACAACTTGTCAGATTTGCCTGATACCTGTGTGTATTACATCAAGGCGAGAAGAATTCCAGAGGAGAGGCTGAACACATAATACTCTGTAAAGGTAATGCATCCCTGGGCTCTCTCCTAATATAGTCAATGAACACTGCCAGTCATTCTCCCTGATAACTACAGAAATCTTGTCTTAGGGAAGACCACATTGCCTTTCTCTCTGTTTCTGCTCAGGCCACTCTCTCAAATGAAGGAAAAATGAATTTCCAATGGTGCCAAGACATGAATAGAGGTATTGTTCTCACAGGGGCCTCCTCAGAATACCTCTGAAATATATCAGAGAATTAGCTTGTCATTTTTTTCTGCTTCCTCCGTAAAGTGTTTTGAAATGACTAATACATTACCAAGAAGCGGCCTCTTACATCTCATACAGACTAATTCCCCAGGGCTCCCATTATGTCGGCAACCTAAAATGATCAGTTAACAGAGCACGTTAGAAGCAGCGAGGATGTGAATAAAGCACTGAGAGAAGAGAAAGCAGAGTTCTGTGACTTGCCTCCCTCCTCTTTTAGTAGCTTGTCAAACACAATTATGCTCCTGTCATCTGCACCTACAAGACAGGATTTGGTTATGATATCTTGTCTGGCATGTAGCTGCTGTTGACAGGCCCCTGTGACCCTGTTCCAAGTTGTCTGACTCTGCAGATGACAGGACCCTGGCCTAGATGCAAGAATGAACCTTCCTAGGCAAGAAAAGACTTTGCCAAGGAAAGAGGATAAAATGCTAGAGAAAGGCAGGTCACCTTGTGTCCTGATTGGCTCTTGACAAGCAATTGCAGGAGACTTGACTTGGCACATTGCACATGAACTGCCTAGAGGACTGCTGCCCAAGGACCAGGGCATGTCTCAAGGCATCAGGATAGACAATCTTGTGCTACCTACACTCTCCTACCCAGGTAAGCAGCTCTGTGAAACACACACGAGATGTCAGGCAACTGATAGGCCTTCCCAGTAGCATGAGTGGATCATAGCACTAAAGCTGCAAACATGATACATGTTACGCGGGCAGGGTGACAGAAAAGATACTGAATTAACAGAGAGCTCTTATGATTCAAAGAAAATTGTCCATCTCTTTCTCAGTCTTCCTCACCTTTAAGGCAGAAAAAAAGAAGACTGAAAAAATGCACCAAAATTCTGAAATGCCTTCATAAAAGAAAAAAAAAATAGATTATTACATCTACACTGAAACAATGCTATTTCCCCAATGCCCTGCTATAGTTGCCATTGTTTTTTTAACTAAACAAAACACTCATTCAGATGGGATAGAGAACTCCAATACCTTGAGAAAAGTATTTTCAGCCTTGAACATTTGTTTTTAGGGTTGGAGGGCAAATTTAGTTTTTTAGCAGGAACCCTTTGGGATTAAAGAGATTGAGATTTAGAAAGTGATTCACTTAAGCATGGATAAACCTTGATTTTAAAATCCCCTGGTATGTCCCTTGCTTTCACTGATAGCATGTGCACTTCTAGTAAGATGCTGCAATACAGGAGTATGAGCTTTATTAACTCACTTTACAAACCTAAGCATTTGAGGCCTCTAAGGGTCAATGACAGTGAAGAGCTGCCTTCCAGAAGATGCACTTGAAACTTTGTTCAGTGATGTGTTCAGTTTACAGCACATCATAAACAAAGTCCTGCAGGAATCCTTCAGACCTCAAATTACCCACAAGGTGATAGAAACATGCCTAATGGAAGGCTTGCATGAGAGCTACACTCAGACTTCTTACAGCTCACCTGAGAAAAACATACAAGAGACCGAGGAACAGCTGTGACATCAGATACCATGAATTCACAGTGGATGAGAACAGAAGCACGTTCTGAGCTAATGTTTCAAGTTCATCAGAGTTAGATAACTCTCCCTAGAGAAGCTATGGACACTAACTCATGGCAGTTACTCAACCACATGAAGCAGAGGGTCAGATTTTCTTTGGCAGGTTCCTCATGCAAGAGGATAAAATACGAAAAATAAATATTACAGAGAGACACATGATGGCACAGCACGATTTGGAAAAGTCCGCAAGAACTCCCAAGTGTCAAATCATGAGCTGATTGTGCAGGTGATCCCAAAGAAGCAACAATCAAACCTTTATGCACTGCTGTCATATGTTTTTAACAATATATATTATACAGGAAAATAATTCAGGCATAGTTTAGAATTTATCTAATAAGAATGAGTGAGATTATCCCACATGTTGCTTTGTTTCTAATATCAAATTTAATGTTACCCAAAAGACTTGAAATAAAAGAATTCCAAGACTTTCTTAACAGACCTTTAAATAATATTTTAATATGTAAATTTTGAAATTCTAGGAGTAATTTATGTTAACTCAATCCACATATTACTATAATTGCAAGGGTAAATCTCAGATTGCAGTATAAAGGAAGAAAATATTTCTGTGGTCATTTTGAAATATTATAGCACCTTTGACCATGGGAACCTGACGTCTTTAGCATTCTCATAAGAAAACATAATAAATATTAATATGATTAGGGCACTGAGGGAGACTGATTAACACTCATTATAGATTAAGTCAGCAAACACACGTAATTGAATTACAAACCCTTAGTCAAGGGCAAAGACTCATCAGAAGTCCCATTATCCTGTGTGCTTGAAACTACCCTGTATAGAGGCATGGAAAACCTGAAAGTCAGGAAAACATATGAGCATGAGTCTTGGAAGGCAGAGGAGAGAGCTTCCAGTCACTTAAAGGAAGCTAACTACAGAAGGAAACTAAGAACAAAGGAGGAGAGAGGTAGTAGGATGGCTAAAATGAAGAGCTTCTAAAAATTGAGAAATAGGTAGGTATATGTATCCATCATACAGAGGATGATGCTTGCCATGAAAAAATTATAGTCATTTGGAAGATATTGATTACTGACATCGAAAAGTCTTTTTGTTTACAAACATATCTAGCCTTCATTACAGAGAGCTGTATTTGCCTTCTTTCTCCCTGGCTACATGAATGAGCACAAAACCTGTATTTGACAAATAAAACGTCTGAAAATCTATAGAAGTTCTTCTCTAATACGACTGACCATGAAGCAAGTTCTTATCTGGCACTAAAGACTCGTGGGCTGCAAACATGGAGAGATATCCAATACATAAAGTTTATGTGTGTTCAAGCATCCTTTTGTCTTTACAGACTAGAACTCTTACTCTGGTTTTAACACAGTCTTCACTATGATCCACACACTGGCCTCAGGGAAGCATGTGTATCCTCTGGTACTTTTCCATCTGCTTTCCACACCCTGTATGTTCCAACAATCTTAAGTATGCCTGATTAGTACTGAAACATTAGTCCCCAGTGTCAGTGCCTCGAAGTACTTTCCTAATCTTTAAGTTTGTCCTTAAGCATCACAATGTAAGTACTTAACATCCAGATGGGCTTGACAGATGTACAACTGCCTTATAATAAGTATATAAAGTAATGTAACTTTTTGTGTATAAGCAAGTGTCCTTAAACTGAGCATTCTATGCTCAAAATAGTTTCTCAGAGTGTAAGACAACAAAGGGGACTCCTTAATGTTGCAAAGGGCACAAATACTCTGCTGGCTACAAGGCTGCATCAAGTTTCAGAATAAAGTCCTTGCCTTTTCAGAGATACACCTGATCAACAAAGCTCGGTGATGTACCATAGCTTTCACTTATCTTCCATGCACACATTAAAAGCTTAATACAAAGTGATACAGACTAGCAATATGCTACAAACACTGTGCAGATGTTAGATAATCAGGGGCTATTATTAGAAAAAAAACCCTTTCAAATTTACGTAATACTGTTATGCACCTGTCTTCTCTTTTCTTCCTCGTGTACAACATCAGTAAAAAACAATTCTGATACTAAGAGGGAAAGAAGAAAAAGTGGGACACCAGTATAAATATTCAGTGCATATAAAGCCTTCAAAACATGTCAGGAGGGCAAAAATTGATAGTTGAAAACTCAAGTTAGCTTTGTTCAAGATCAGAAGACTGAAAATAACTTTTTTCTTTTAAAACACTTATTCAGCTGTATGAAAATAGGAAAATATAAGAATAAATTTGTAAATCAAACAATTTTCTCAAACAGTGTATAAGACTGACTAGAGAAGTGTTATAAATTTCTTTCAAAAGGAATGCAACCATTATAACTAAGCCCTTTATCTCTTTTAAATAGAATTTCCTTAATAAAAGTAAATATAGCAGTAAATCCTTTATCTTATTGTCTGTCAGTTGAAGGCACTTTTTTCTCCTTTGAGAATAAGCAAATGTTACATGACACCATGAATCAAAGTGAGATCAGTATGTTCAAAGCAAACTTTCTCCTATATTTTTAACTCTTCACTAAAATAGCACTATGCTGCGATAGAATCATTAATTTTTTTCTGATCTCAACATTCTCAACTTTTTATCTTAAAATTTTTTAAAGAGCTGTTACCATTAACAGCAGTATGAATCCTAAACCATGTCATTTACAGGCTTCATAGCTTAGGTCATAGGTACAGAGAAGAATTTAGCTTAGAAGAAAGCAGCCAGTGCCTTGTTCAAAAGGAAATGCCACATGAATAATGACTTTTTATATATACATGTAAAACTAATTTGATGATAATTTCCAGCACACTTAGACAATTCATAATGGTTGCTCTCTAGAGGTTAGGTGGGCTGAAGTTCCTCAGAAGTAGGGATATGCATTGCCACATTTTCTTGCCATATTGTAAGGAGTTATTGGTAGGCAAACTGCATCCCAGCCCTGCATCTCTCTTTCCTCTTGCTGTCTTTTTTCTTTTGGCATTCACTGCTAGTTTGACAGCAGTCCTAATCACCAATCTTCATCCATTTATCTTCTTTTAAAATATTCAGTGCTGGTAGAAGTGCAGGATTGGTGACCTGGCTATTTTGATATTGGACCTCTGTGTATCCTTCAATCCTAAAATATAATTGTCAGATAATGTTTTTTATCAACACACCATGCAAACTTTTTCTTGACCTCTTCAATAGTCTTTGCTTCTGTGTCTATTGAGTGTCTTAGTAAGTTTTCATTTATCATGGTAGTGTATTACAAGAGTACACAGTATACTGTATGCGAATGTTTTCAACTTGTTAGAATAAGAAAGGCATTGATAATGAAATAAGAAATAAATTAAACTGGGCCCAAATATTAGGAAATATCCAAGAGTTCTGCTGGTACACAGATTTTTCTGCCAGAGTTCATTAAGACCAACGAAGTCAGATAGTGTATCATGACACTCTGGTAATTACCCAACTGTGTCACACTTAGTATAGCATGAGAAAAGTCTATTCCCTTTTATTCAACACATGAAAATGTGAGAAAAAAACCCCAAAACCCAAATAACAAACCAAATCCAAACAACCAGCAGCCATTCAAAAGAGAAACAGAAGTAAATTATTCTGGTTCATATATATTCATATATAAATATCCTGAACTGTTTGCTCAATTCCTAAGATAACCAGAAGACGTCAGAACATTGTAAGAGATTTAATTTCTTGTCCTACAACCTTCAGACTTGCTGAAGTAATATAGTTTCATAGTATTACAAGAAAGAGTGTTGATTGATTGTAATTTCAGGCATTCCTCCTGCTGTAGATGTTTGAATATCTCCATCTTGAAATCAAGACTACTCTAGTAAACACATTTGGAGTTAAACTAAAGTAGGCTATTTGTGCTGGATATCTAGTGATCTACATGAGATTAATATATCTCTGTTGTGGATTGATGTAATTTAACTGGAATGTGTCACTGAAGCCTGCCTGACAATTTATTTCAAGCTAAGCAGAAAGCCTGAAGAGAAAGCTGACTGACTCTGTTCTTATCTTTTGTCGAATATTTTTTATCTGTTGTGAGAAGATGACATTGCTTTAATGACTCTGAATCTTGAATAGCAAGAATAAGACCTTTAACTGACTAATGTTTAATAGCGACTCAGAGTATCTCTTGATAGAGAAAGCTGTGTAAATGCCAATAATCATTGCTGAGATGAGTACATTATTAGGGAAACGCTGTATGTAGATGAGCATCAAAATCTTGAAAGGACCATTAATTTAATATTTTAAAAAATATCCTAGTCCGAACTATTTAGGTTTCATTATCCACCATACTGTATAGTTACTTGCTAGACACAGAATGTTAAAGATAATTTTAAGTAGCCTGGCTTTAGTTGATTTACGACAGCTCCTAAATATTGTTTAAACACCATTTCACATTTAATAAGAAACACATTCTACTTCCTTATGACACAAAAAGAATAAAAATAAGAGGTCTTAAGTAGAACAGCAGAATCTCTCCATTTTACCTACATACAGTTCGCTAAACAGAGAGTTGAAAATAGGTAGAGCTGAGAGGGAAGAAAACTGAAGAGTACTTTAACAGTGAAGAAAAACCACAACTAATGACTTCAGGAGACAGGAGCTAGGTGGACAAGTAAAGCACTACAGTTTTAAATATATGATATTTGGCTTCACCTCCCAAGGAAGAGGACTGGCACTGATTCAAAAAGTTTCGTCTGGCATGCTCGTGCCTCTGAGAGGGACCACACTGCCTGATGGAAACAACCACAAAAGCCGCAGCAAGAGCACAGCCTTCCAAAGGCAACAAGAAAGCAACCAGACAGGCAATTAGACCATGCCAGTGCTTGGCTTTGGCAAAGAGAAGGCAGGCATCTGAAATGGATCATCTGTCCACAGGAGAGATGGGGCCAGCGACCAGCAGATGGTATAAAGTAAAGCAGACATCAGATAACAGAAGGAAGCATTTTGAGCACGGATGACCTCCTCCCCTAGCACCACTATAATAAACATGATAGAGGGTTTGCACATATTTCCACATCTTGAAAATAATATTTTTACAGTACTCATTGAAAACTAAGACAGCAATGCAAAACATTGTTGCATGTGAAATGTAAGACAGATCATGGATTTTTATGTCTGTTCATGCTGCATCCTGAAAGCTATTTTGTCATACATGGAATCCTCTTTTCATCTCATTGTTTGCCAAACAACTAATATTTTAAGCATTTTCCCTTGTGCCATGTGATAAACTGCACTGTAGGCCACATTTCTTTGTTGCAGGTATTTATGGAACCTATGCACACTGTGACTTCTATAAGCACCTGTTTTAAAATACCACTTTCCCTATTTCTCTGTGAGTTTTCTTACTTGTCTGTTGGCTTGCTGTTTCAATCCAGTAATTTAAGAAAAGAAAATGAACAACTGTTGATGAAAAAAATAGTTAAGAAGAACTAAGAGCTTCTATATCTTAACTTTGTTGGTAACTGCAAATTTATCCAAACTTAACTGGTCTACTTTTACATATTTTCTACACCAAAGTAGATAGGAATGCCAGCTTCTTGGATAGTACAGGAATGAATTGCTGTATTAGGAGATTTGAGTTTAAATAACAAAGCAATCGTTTCTAATCTCCATGCTTCAGAAGATGGTTCTGAGAGAGGATGTATAGCACAGTCTGATCAAGCAACAAGAAACTTCTGCTTAATTCAATTACATGTTTTTCCTGGAAAGTTATAATAAAAAACCCTGATGAGCTGTGGTCTGGATAAATGGACAGTGAGGTGAACTGAAAACTACTAAATTGGTGAGAACACAGAGTTGTGATCAGCATCACCAGGTCCAGCTGGAGGCCAATATGCAGTGTAGTACCCCAGGTGTGGATGCTGGTGCCAACAGTATTCAGTGTCTTCCTGAATTACCTGGATGGTGGGCCACAGTGCACTGTCAGCAGCTTTGCAGGTGATACAGACGTGGGAAAAGTGGTTGATAGAACAGATAGACTTGCTGGAATCCAGAGAGATCTGAGATGCTGGAGTGATTGGCCAACAGGAACTTTCAGAAGTTCAACAAAAGGTTGAATTGCAAGCCATTCTCCTGTTTGAGGAATAAGCACAAGCACCAGCACAGCCTTGAGACTGACTGGCTGGAAAGCACCTTGTCAGAAAATGTTGTGGGCATTCAAACTGTTCATGAACAAGCAAAGTGCTCCAGTGGAGAAGAGTGCCAACAGCCTCCTGGGCTGCATTAGGCAGTGCGTTGCCAGGAAGCCAAGTGAAGTGATCCTTCCCCTCCACTCGGCACTGATGAGACCCATCTGGCTGCTATTTCACTACTGTGCTCCCCAGTGCAGGAGACACATGAACATAATGGACAGCACAACTGGGCAAAAGGCAGAGAGCCATGAAGATGACAAAGGGCTGGACCATCTGTCACAAAAGGAGAGGGTGAAACTTCTAGGAATCTTGGCCTCAAGAAGAGCAGGCTTGGGGGACTTCACCAGTGTTTGTTAATACCATGCAGGTGTGTGTGAAAAGAAGACAAAGGCAGATTCTTCTTTCTGGTGACCAGCTGCAGAACAGTGGTCAATGGACACAAAAGGAAATACTGGAAATTCCTTTTAAACACAGGGGAGAAAAATCCTGAAACATTTCTACACTGAATGTTCAAACACTGGCACAGGTTGCCTGTGGAAGCAGTGGGCAAACTCTCCTTGGACATACTAAACCAGCTGCTTGAGCAGATGTAATCAGGGTGACCTCCAGAGGTGCCTGCCAGATTCAGCCACTGTGTGGCTCTGTCACTGCCTGAACATGGTGGAAACCCATCAGTAAACATCCTGCTGACATTTTTTCTGAGTGATGCTGGATGATAGAACTGTGCAATGCATATTTGCTACTAGATACAACTTTTCTGGATACCACCATTTATCACCATGGCATGCACCATCTAAATGGATCCAGGTACAGATCTGTTAATAGAGGTTCAATGTAGCTTTCATCTTTCATTAAATAAGCATGAAATTCTAGTGAATATGATATGTTGCCCCATGATGATGACTGCAGAATAAAGCATTCTCAATCTTTTCTAAAAGAAAGCTTAAACATCAGTATAAACAGGGCTGCAAAAGAAAGTTACAGTGTATTCCAGAGGTAGGCAAATGAACTCTAGGAAGTCTGTAAGCTGTACAGTTTATTTACTTATTTCTGCCCTATAGCAGTAGTATTTATATATATATATTTCCAGTCTGTACTTTACTGGGCAAATCTTTAACCATGTGATATCTTTGTGAAAAACCCTTTTCCTAAATTATATGCTTACTAACTTATTTTTCCATTTTATGTTTCACAGTGGCATTTTTGTCTTTCAAATATCCCATTAATTTATTCAAAGATGGATCTTTTGTTGGCTTTAAAAGATGAACAAAAGTGGAATACACATTTTTCTGCTAAAGTTTGTCTAATTTCACGTATTTTTTTGATGTCACTACTTAAGAAGCCTTGACGAAACTCAATTTTCACATAGTAAATCCAGGCTCCTTGGGGAGAAAACTGTATATGAGACCAAAACAAAAAGCTGAGCAACCAAAACCTGAATATGTAGTCAGACACTAGTCACCTCTGAAGCTGCCAATGAATCACCCTTCCCTCTGGCTGATAAGGCCTACTTTCTTCTTTACTGTTCAGCTTGTTATATGTGGCAATTGGACAAGCATACCAGCAATATGGAATGCCTTCAAAAGCTTAGTTTCCTTTGGGTGGAAGTCCCATGCTCATCACTGCAAAACTTTGTGGGAGAGATAAAATGCAAGAACAGAATAAGGCTGGAGTTGTGAGGTCATCAGAGTGGACCTCAGCACCTTACTAAATCACTCCTTGGTGCAAACCCACAGTTTTTCCTTTCTAAAACTGGCATAGAATGTAAATGTCAGTTCGAAATTCTGAGTTAATCACATTAATGGTTACTTAAATTCAGAGTGGCAAGATATATTTATTTTAGTTAGAGAATTCCAAGTCACATGCAAGTTGAAAAAGCTGTACGCAATGTGTAATTCATCAGCAGTTTTAGAATCAGGGCCAGGATTTCCTGAAGGGGTAGAAATGCAGGAGACAGTAAGAATGCTCAGTGATAATTCCTACATATACGTACAACACCATTCCCTTTTTAGACAGGTGGTAAGTTCAAAACAAAGAATGGTTCTGTAGAAGAAATTCTGACTCAGTCTGGATGAATCCAAAACTCCACGAGGTATAGTTATGGAATGTGATTAAGGTAAAGAACATCCAAATAGGGAAAACGTGCCTTTTTGAGATTTAGCAGATAAATAGGAAACACAAAATTTGTGCTGTTTCTACAAAAAGGTATACCACACCTAAGTTTCATATTACATTCCTGTAACGTAGTTTATCTCACCTGACTTATCCTGTTAGTCATAGGTTTATGCATTTACTTCAGTGGCTCTTGGAGATGTGCAAAACAAAATAACAATTTGGCTTTGCTATTTTTCAAGTAATAGCTATAATCATATGACTTCTGACAATATTTGTCTGTATATTTTTCTCACACAATTCAACAGAAATACTTAATGCACATGAGGGATAATATCTTTTTCAGTTAGCTGAAGTTTTTTTAAGACAGCTATAACCACTCCAATCACTTGCTCCCCCAGAAGATGGCACATATTTTCACAGACCTGATTCAGCATAGGTTTTAGCATGATAAAAGCTTTCTTCCATGGCCTGTTTAATTGTTTGTTTTAATGTGAATTTAGATTAGTGATTCTCACTGCAGATACGTCCCCTGTCATTATATACAGGCATTTTTGGATTTCTAGTGGGAGCCCATCCCCTTAATCACATTATATGGGAGCTCTATTTTGCCTTTTTTTTATATGCTGAATTTCTTCATCACTACCATGACTCTGTAGCACAGCTGAAGGCAACAATGATTGTCCTCACTCTGTGCTAGTCAGGTGTTATGTATAAGACCAAAAAAGCTTACATGATTGTACTTCATGTTGTCTTTTTTAACTTGGTAATAAACTCGTAGAGGTGCTATGCTAGTGTAAGAGCAGCAGCATGTGTATGCACGTATGTGTGTGCAGACAAGAGACAGAATGCACAAAAAGAATATTAAACAGCACCCCTTAGTGTCCAGTACGATCAGTTACAGCCATTAAAAAACCCAGAAACATTTGAATATTAGCACAATCAAAGCCTTTGAAAAATAACTTCCTTTAAAATCAATGATAGAAAAAATAGCAGAAAAGTAGAAGAGTTTTGTAACACACAGAAGTTGTCCCTATACCTGCAAGACTGATGTAACACACAAAGAATACTGTCATTGTCCATAAAACGTTAAGAAAAACATAACTGGATTGTATCAAACAAAAACTTAAAAGATTCTGAAAGGAGATAGATCATATTGAGGGTTCTTTTCTTAAAATTTAGGCTAACATCAATATATATGTATACACAAACTATATGCTAACATTAACTGTTAATCTAAACCTTAAAAAGACAAAACTTTAAACTTAATTCTTCAGCATCTTTAGGCCACTGAAGATAAAATTTACACAGCAGAAAACAGAAACAGAACTAGGAGGAAATGAAGGGACATGAATAAGTATTGTGAAAGAAGTTTGATTTTTCCATCACGACCTTCAGATTGGTCCCAGTCTGAAGAGCAGCAGGCTGTTGTAACCCTAGCATGACATTAGCCTACAGATGCACATGAAAGCATCTGTCTCTTTGTCCAAGCTGATCAAAATGTGTCAACTAGGTAGAGCAACAGCAGGGCTAGAAGAGCACATTAGGGAGAAAGCACACCATCCCATTAAACACTTCCCCATACGATTATGTTCAGGAGGCATTGTTGGTGCCTTGCTATGTAGAAAATGGTTTCACAAGCTTCCAATTCTAAGAACTAACTTTTGTTCTACTGTAGATTTAATCTAAAATGGATAATAGCCAAGCTCAGAAACAGTTCCTCTTGGCTGATATTTCTTGTGCTTGTTTAGGTTTTATTGTTTGGGGTTTTTTTCATACAAAATACTACCTTTAATGTTCTCAGAAGTACCAAATCAAGACCAAGGAAGATTACATTTTCTTACTACACTTAGCATTTCCCCCCTACTATTTGTCATGAACCCCTGTGACTTCTGAAAAACATTCCTTTTCCTTAACCCCAGGTAGCACAATGCAGTTCTGCAATGTGCACTGCCTTTGGAAGTTAATGCAATACCAACCTGTAGCACAGGTAAGCCTGTGTATATCACAAGATGCTGAGAATAGTCTTTCTGTATTTCAGATGACCTAAAACTGTACAGAATTCAGAATTTTAATGTCCCTCAAAATATAATTGCTGAGATTGCTAAACTACTGAACTAATCCTTTTCATCAAATTCTGTAAGGCTTTATTTATGGAAAAGGTTGAAGTACTTCTTTATAAAATAAAGAAAGTAAAACAAAGCCTAATGGTTAGGCTTTATTTCCTAAGAATATTGATCTGATTCTGGATGCAAAAAATACACAGACAAAGGAACATAAAAGATTTCAGTTCTGACAAGAAATGGGATCGGGTTCAAGCTTTCGTATTTCTGGGAACTCTGTGGTATATGTGACCATTCCCATCTCTGTGACCATTCCCATCTCTACACTGTATGTCTTGCAATGTAAGCTCAAACAAAAAAATCAACAATATTGCACTTACACAAATCAACATTTGTTTTATTTCTTTATGAATTTAAACTTGGCAAATAGAAGTATGAAATGAAGGATTCGACTGCCTAAATTACAAGAACTAATTACGGTGCAGTTTACTCCATGAACTGTGATTTTTTTTTCCTAGCCTAGATAAAAACCCAGATTATTTACTCTTAAAAGCAAAATGAGATACTGCAAAACAAAGGACATACTCAAGCATGGGTACATAGCAGCTCTGCTTTAAAAACAATGATCTACTGTACTTAGCTATTTTTTTTTCACCCTAAACATCGATAATCTTGTAACTGGCCTCTAGGCAGGTTAAAGAACTCTCATTAAAAACTTACCATGAGAGCTAGTATACAGTCTCATATAGGTATGTATTGTGATCAGATCTGAACCTAATTGATATGATATGGGCCCTAAAATTCAACTTCAGCAAATTATCTCAAGAATTCAGTCAGACATGCAAACATGATTAGTCTCTCCAGAATCTACAACTCTGAGTAATATGGTCAAACCTCCCAAAAAATAAGTGGTTTTGTAAAAAATATTTTTATTTTCAAGTGTTTGGTTAGATGTTGCATCTCAGAAAGGGATGACAGTTTGAAAAATATGCAGAATTGTTTTTCCTATTTCAAGGCAGCAAAAGACCCTTCTCATAGATTTAAAGATTCATTTAATGGGAATCGAAGACAGCATTTGTTGGCAACAGAGTTCACAAACTTTATTAATGCTAGCCTTTGTCAAATGTGTTTTGGCTTTTTGATCCTCCCCCCTTACCTGGCAAACCATTAGATCAACAGAAATTGTTCTAAACCTTCAGATTAAAACTTTTAAATTCAATTTATTTCATTCCTTACAAATGAGTTCATTTTGATGAAGAAAAACTAGAGCAAATATGAAAGCTGTGATCACCAAATAGCTGAAAGATCTGTCCACATTTTCCATGAAGACTAATGAGGAGGAGCCCAAGTTACAGCAGACAGCTAAAAGTCCCCAAGTACCAACTTGTACCTGTACACTAAGGTTTTCAAAGACAAATATATAAAATTATACCTGTAAATATGTATCATGTGGCCAAATTTTCTGAAGGGCTGACTATGTTATCTTCCACTGTCTTCACTTTGCTCTTGTGTGGGTTTTTTGTAACCCTTCATGGACAAAACTCTCAATCTATTTGCTATACTTCCATTTGAAACCATAAATAGTTATGGTGGACATAATTTTCTGCCTCAAAATTCAGGCAGGTAACATTCTAAAATGAGCCAGCTCAATATACCTTATCCTTTAATACTTTAGAAGTTAAATGACATACTCTAAATATAAAGGTTTATAAATGCAGTATGCTGTCATCTGTGCGTTTTTCTTAACTGAAAATATACAGTCTGGGAAACTTTGTCATCTGGAACCCTTTGAGCCCTCTATAATCTTACTTAATAATTTTTTAAAAGTGTGACATATAGTGTAATAGTAACTTTAGAAGCTTCAGTTACTAGTATTTCTAGATACTAACATCTGGCCAGTACTAGTAAAAAGAACAACAAATGCTATAGAAGCTTTCGGGAAGGAAAACTGTATATTTCAAATTTTTATTTCTAAAACTTGGAAAATAACAGGAAAACAGAACTGTATACATAGTCTGAAATTGGACAGCTGAAGACAAAAAAAGGTGATGAAAGAATGCTGAAAATGGAACTAGGTAATATAAGTTTGTCCTTATCACATGCAGACTGCAGGATGTCTAAAAGTATGTTTATACTCCTGGGCAGACAAAGTTTACGGAGTTCATCTTAACAGAGAGAAGTTATATCCCCGAATTTGATGCTTTGAGGCTTTGAAGTTCTAGTGCTAAGGTTTTGTCATGTGAAAATTAGATTTAGTGTAAAATGTTAAGGTTCTTATTTATTCTGAAAAACTTTCTCACTCTTCAGACAGTTGTACCATAAAAGCTTCAGTAAAAGTCTTCCGGTAGGAATACTGTATACTGACCAATCAAAATTTCAAGTTAAAGATAATAATTTCCTCCTTTTCTTTTCCCCCAAGAAATTAAGTTTCTAAATCATGCAAACTTTACAGTACCCTCTTTCCCACTCCAGTGCCTGGAGGTTTTGGCAAGTAAATTATAAATGCTTACTTCACAAGAATTAAATTCATAAAGCAAACCAAAAAGTTGCTTTTTTCCTATAATCAATATTCAGCTATGGCATAATAGAAGGTAGGGAAAATTGAGCAAGTATAAGTCCTAGAGTTTCATTATAAACCATATAAGTACTTAAAGTGGAATTCTGCCTTTCCACAGGAAAAGTGATGTTATCCTCTAGCTACTGTAAGAATTACAGGGGTTGGAAAAAACCTTATTGCAGTTAGCTAGCAGAATCCTATTCATAGCCGTCTTTGGATCAAGATAAAAGAAAACATAATTTTCTAATCCTCAGATTATTTTCAAGGCACCTTCCAGATAAAATTTTTCACTGAAGAAGACTTAGGGATAAAATATTTAACCTGATTGAAATCCTCCCTGCTGAAGCATAGACATTTCAGTCATTAGAGTGCAACTCCTAGAAATGTGTTTTGTTTTACTAATAGTATGTAAAATCATTATTTAGTTACAATACAAGTTACAAGAACAATTATTTTGTATTGAACCTCTCATGAGTCCCATAATTCTTCCAAACACAGAGAAGGTAAGAACTAATTTGAATAATACTAATTGCTTGACAATGGTTTACTTTTTAGTTAAACTGTGGCACAAATTCAAGATGTACTTATGGCACATAAATTTACCTGGCATTATGTGAATTCTGCTGTGCTTAGTTTGTTAAAATGGAAACAAGTTTTAAGTCACTTGCAGAAAAAATTTATAATACCACATTAGCATTCTCAAAGGAAACATATTAGTTATAAAGAATGAGAGATCACTTGGTATGTAAAAAGTGCTGGTTTCCAAAATGTCAAGATTTTATTACATGAGAATGAGGGCATTCCAGGGCCGGAAATACATGTGGAACAGATGATAAGACTCAAAGAAAAGATAAAGATACGACATTAATATCAAGATGTGATAGGAAGTCAACAGTATCCAACACATGCTGAACAATGACTTGTGCTAGAAGGAAGTAGACAACTACTCTAAAACAAAGGAAAGATTTCATAATTAATGATTATTAGATCTCTATTGTGTCACTTCACTACATTCTTTTCTAATGTGTGTGTGTGTGTGTGTGTCTTCACTTCTGCTCTTAGGCATTACAACCAAAATACCAGTGCTCATCCCAGATACTTAACTTGACTTAAATAGTAATTTTAGCAATTTTACCAATGGTACCTTACTCTGCTTAAGTCAGTGTTATGGTACCCTCTAATGGAGGACCTTGTGATGTGCAGCATTATAGCTAAGAATTTGACAGAATAAAAATTCTTTTGGCAGAATTTCTCAGCACACAAATTCATGACAAAAAATCATAAATAGCTGAACTTTAAAAAAATATTTAATGAGATTTTCAAAACAAACATAAATTTAGTACTGTTTTGGTGAATTTTCTGTAATATAAATCTTATATGTTGATAAATGAAATCTGGAAAATACTTGAGGAAGCAGATAAAACATCTACAGCAAACCATTGTCTGACTCATTAGCAAGTTCACACAACTTTTAGTGGGAATAAGCACCTGAAGTTGAAAGCAAGCACTTAATAACTAGGTGACACTTCTTAGGTCTTGCCAAACTGAGATCTGCTGAGAGATAGAATGATGATGCCAAATTTGTATCTGGAGTAAAGCCTCCTTTAAGTGTGGGGGATCAATAACAAGTATTGTGTGCTTCAGCTTATTGGATCTCTCAGCATTTTGGAATATTGGTCTAAATTGATTTAAGAGAACAAGCATGAGCATATCTTGAGAGGCTAAGAAGTGATTGATGTGTTCTTTTCACAATTATTTCAAAAAACATGTCATTTTTGCAATATGTGTTGAAAACCATCACAACAGAATGTGTGACTTGGATCACATTCCTGTTTTTACAAAAGGATAACTTAATAATTTTTTGAAGTCTATTCTTTACTAAGTGTTTTACACATCCTAAAAAAAGGTATTGTCTTGCTAATAGGGCTCACTATGGAAATTAAAAACATCTTGAAAGACACTGGAGTTGTCAAAAAAATGGAAGTGACATTTGATGGATTGGGAAGATGTGAAATTGCCTTTTTGTGCCTGAATGTTTTTGCAGTCTCACATAATCACTGCTTTTACAGTGTATCCATTATCTGGAGCAGTTTTTCTTCAGATGTCATGGAAATTTTTCCTTCAGAAATTGTTCTATTTTATAATTGAGAACCAAACAGGGCCCTCTCCAGGTTGCAGAATATATATACATTTGAATGACAAACCTGCAGCAAAAGTGAAGCTTTTCTCTAATCCTACATTTATAACTCCCTCAACAAGATAAAAAGATCAAGTAGCATTTGTCTTCTACAAGGTCTCCTTCTCTTCCCTGCTTTATCTATCAGGTCTTTACCACTCCAGGTGCTTTTTGACAGGTTGAAAAACCTGTTCAAATCTCAAAAAATAATTATTTGAGTAAGATTTTCTAGCAACATGAATCTTCATCAAGAAAGATGAAGAAATAAAAAGTGAAGAATTTGTACTTTCTCTGAGATTGCCAAGGAGTTGTCATGATAAAAAAACTTTCAGTGCTTCTCCCTGTGGTGTTTGGTTGTTTTTTTTCTCCTTTAGCAATGCTGTGATTCCAAGTATGGTTTTTCATATCCCATCTGAAAGCATGTAGGTTGGTACTTTATCTGCTGCATTACCAATCCACACAGAGAAGAGTCTTATTTAATCGATTAGAATTAAATTCCAAAGAGGTGTAAAGTATGGAAAGTGGTAAGTGGAAAAATAAGAGATCAGTGCAGAATTCATCTGACATTTTCAATCAAAAACTGAGTAAGTCACTTAATCCAAACTCAGAAAAAAGAGAAAAAAAAGAAAAACTAAGAGAAAAAAGAAAAGAGAGAAGAGAAAAAATAGAAAAGAGAGAAAGGAGAAAAAGGCAGGGCAGGGCAGGGCAGGGCAGGGCA
>VXAD01013796.1:878078-909248 GCA_013399195.1 Dicrurus megarhynchus | reverse complement strand
AGGTGCGGGAAGGGAAGGTGCGGGAAGGTGCGGGAAGGTGCGGGAAGGGAAGGGAAGGGAAGGGAAGGGAAGGGAAGGGAAGGGAATAACTTTACCCTAAAATAATTTTGATAAGGATGGGCAAGTAGAAGAGTCAAATTCATTAGTTAAGGTCTCTACTGAAACAAGGTGGGAACAATTTTTCTAGTTCAGTAGCTCAGCATCAAGATTTCATTTCTTAAACTTTCCTTCTGTACTTATGCTTCTTCTCCCCAAGGGATTAACCTACAAAAAGCTACAGCATACCTCTAGTTTGTATTTCTGCTTCCACAAAAACAGTGAGAACAAGAAATGTAATCATTCTGTTAACTTTCAAATAGCTCATTTAGAAGAGGGGGGGGAAAAAGGAAGCACATCTGGCAAGGTACATGAATACTCTCTTTACTTGCATACACCTTAAGATTAGTTAGCCTTTCTTCAGAAGGTTGCTAGTTGAAATTTAGTCCAGCATGGTAGTGATCAAAATTATTTAATGTCAATGAGCAAAATTATTTAATGTCAATGAGCAAAATTATTATAGAATTCTCAGTGCTCAATATCAAAATGATTTATTGGTATTGCACTGGTCTTCCTGTCCTTTGCATAGACTGAATAAAGCTTTTGCAAAATGTATGCCTATATGAAGCTGGGCAGGTGTCCTAACTATGCTTCTCCTCTGGATTTTCTCTACTCATCTGCTTGCTCCTTTTCAGAATGCAAAAAGAACTAGGTATGAGGAATAGCATTCCACAGCTGTCACACGTTACTTAGCCACTAAGATGGCACTACCACAGGGGATTTAACAGCTCACATGTCATAAGTGATCATAAATTAACTGGTCACCTGTTCTCCCTCCTGGCAGGGGCCCAGCTCAGCACTGAGGCTGTGAAGATGCTTTCTCTGCTGCTGTTTACACTGCATCAGTTTCATGGATAATAAGACTACTTCACATTTTATATTTGCTAATCTGACACAAATAATAAACTTGTTTAAAAAATAAATGCCAACATAAATCATGCTGAACCTTACCCATGTGTTGCTATAACCTCTTCTGAAGTCTATTATGGGTTCTTCAGTGTCTTTTAATTCATGAGCTTTTAAGCTAGATGAAAATTTTCAAAGGGGAAAAATGGTAAAACAAGAAAATAATAGTAACAGCAGCAGTAATAATCACAGAATCACAGAATGAGTAAGGTTTGAAGGGACCAGTGACAGTCATCCAGTCCAACCTCCCTGCTCAAGCAGGGTCCCCCTAGGGCAAGGTACTCAGAAATGTGTCTACATGGCTTCTTGAATATTTCCAGTGAGGGAGACTTACTAAACTCTCTGGGCAATCTGTTCCTGTGCTCAGTCATCCACACAATAAAGTTCTTCCTGATGCTAAGGTGGAACTTCCTGTGCATCAGTTTCTGCCTGTTGCCTCTTGTCCTATTCCTGGGCACCACCATGAAGAGCCTGGAAACACCCTCTTGACACCCTCCCTTCAGATACTGATAGGCATTGATGTGATCCTCTTTCAGTGTTCCCATCTCCAGGCTAGATAGACCCAGCACTCTCATATGAGTTCCTCGTATGAGAAATGCTCCAGTCCCTAACTATCTTTGTAGCTCTCTGCTCAACCTGCTCCAGGGGGTCAATGTCTCTCTCTCTCTGGTACTGAGGAGGAATAACAAAAACACCACTTATGGCACTTAAATACAAAAGTAATTTAAAGCTGGAAATAACAAGAAGTCCACTTTTATAGTTATGTAACTTATGTAACTACTACAAACTCTGAAAAGCAATGTAGGAGCTACAGCCTTTTAGCTATAGACCTTTAGCTCCAGTAGTGTTGCACACAGACCTATAGCTCCAGTACTGAATTATTCTACCTAAAATGCCTGGAGTAATTTTGAAAGGGTTACGTTCCCAGGTTACTTAGAACCTTCTGATTATTTCAAGCTAGTATGCTTCAAGATAGTTTTCTATACAAAAAACCTGGATTTTCAAAAGCAATGATTGACTGGCCNGACAATGAGTTGAGAGCTTATGGGTAAGAATTAAGGGACAGGCTGAAATGGGTGACACTGTTGTGGGTATTTACTACAGGCCACCTGATCAGCACAAGGAGGTTGACGAGGCTTTCTGTGCACAGCTGGAAGTAGCCCTGAGATCACAGGCCCTGATTGTGGGGTACTTCAATCATCTTGATATTTGTTGTTGGGACAACACAGCTCGGCACACACAGTCCAGGAAGGTCCTGCAGATTACTGAGGATAGTTTTTGATGCAAGTGGTGTAGGAGCCAATGAGGAAAGGTGGTGTATTGCTGGACCTCACTATCAAACGAGGAGGGACTGGTTGAAGACATTAACACTGTGGCAGCCTTGCCTGCAGTGACCATGAGATGGTGGAACTCAGGATCCTGCATGGAGCAGTAAGCAGTAAAGCAGTAAGCAGGGCTAGATTGCTTAACTTCCAGATAGCTAACCTTGGCCTCTTCAAAGACCTGCTTAGAGGAATCCCATGGGATGGGGCTCTAGATGAGAAGGGGGTCCAAGAGAGCTGGTCAGTATTCAAGCATCCCTTTCTCCTAACTAGGACCAGTGTATCCCCATGATCAAGAAAGGGGACAGGACACCTGCATGGGTGAACAGGGAGATGCTAATAAATCTCGAATGGAAGAAAGAAATTTATGGGATGTGGCAAAAGGGACAGGCCACATGGGAGGACTGTAGGAACATCTCCTCAGAGTATGCAGGGATGTGATAAGGAAGACCAAGGCCCACTTGGAATTGAGTCCGGCAAGGGATATCAAGGACAAGTATATCAGCAGCAAAAAGAAGATCAGGGAATATGTGGGGCTGCTGTTGAATCAGAGAGGTATCCTGATGATGGAAGACAGAGAGAAGGTGGAATTACTGAATGTCTTCTCTCCCTCAGACTTTACTGCTGAGGCCATCCTTCAGGAATCCTAGACCTTGGAGGTAGGAGAGGAAGGCTGAAGAAAGGAAGACTTCCCCTTGGCTATCAAGGGTTTGGTTAGAGATTGGCTAGGCAGACTTAACATCCATGAATTCATGGGCTGTGGTGGGATGCATACACAGGTGCTTCAGAGAGCTGGCAGATATTGTTGCTCTGCTGCTCTCCATCATCTTTGAAAAATCATAGAGAACAGGAGAGTGCCAAATGACTTGAGAAAAGCCAGTGTCACTCCTGTCTTCAAAAAGGGCAACCCAAAAAAGGAGGACCCAGGAAACTACTGAGAAGTCAGCCTCACCTCCATCCCCGGAAAGGTAGTGGAACAGATCTGGAGGTCATCACCAAGCGTGTAAGGACAAGGTCATCAAGAGTGGTCAGGATGGATTCACCAAGGGGAAATCAGGCCTGGGCCAATCTCACAGACTTCTATGATGGCATAGCAGGATAGATCAATAAGACAAGAGCAGTGGAGGTTGTCTACCTCAGCTTCAGCAAGGCTTTTGACACTGTCTCCCATAACATCCTTGCAGGTAAGCTCAGGAGATGTGGGTTAGATGAATGGACAGTGAGGTGGGCCAAGAACTGGCTGAATGGCAGAGCTCAGAGGGTCATGATCAGTGGAGCAGAGTCCAGCTGGAGGCCTGCAGTCAGTGGTATTCTCCAGGGGTCAATACTGGGACCAATCTCACTCAACTTATTTATCAGCAACCTGGAGGAAGGGATCAAACGCACCCTCAGCACGTTTGCTGGTGACACTAAACTGAGGGGAGTGGCTGATCCACCTGGAGGCTCTGCTGCCATTCCGTGGGACCTTGATCAGCTGGACGGCTGGGCAGAGAGAAACCTGGTGAGGCTCAACAAGGGCAGGTGTCGGGTCCTGCAGCTGGGGAGGAACAGCCCCACGTGCCAGCACAGGCTGGGGCTGACCTCCTGCAGAGAAGGACCTGGGACTCTTGGTGGGTGACAAGCTGTCCATGAGCTGGCAGTGCCCCTGTGGCCAGGAGGGCCGATGTCATCCTGGGGTGCATTGGGAAGGGTGTGGCCAGCAGGCTGAGGGAGGTGATCCTCCCCCTCTACTCGGCCCCAGTGAGGCCACACCTGGAGTGCTGCGTCCAGTTGTGGGCTCCTCAGCACAAGAGAGACAAGGAGCTGCTGGAGAGGGTCCAGTGGAGGGCCACAGGGATGATCAGGGGTCTGGAGCATCTCTCTTATGGGGAGAGACCGTGGGAGCTGGGCCTGTTCAGTCTGGAGAAGACTGAGAGGGGATCTCATCAATAGATAGAAATATCTCAAAGGTGGGTGTCAGGAGGATGGTGTCAGACTCTCTTCAGTGCTGCCCAATGACAGAATGTGGAGCTATGGCCCTAAACTAAAATGCAGGAAGTTTCACCTCAACAAGAGGAAGAATTTCTTCACACTGAGGGTGGCAGAGCACTGGAACAGGCTGCCTGGGGAGGTTGTGGAGTCTCCCTCTCTGGAGACATTCAAAACCCACCCAGATGTGTTCCCGTGTCACCTTCTCTAGGTGACCCTGCTTTGGCAAGGGGGTTGGCCTGGGTGAAGTCCAGAGGTCCCTTCCCACCCTAATGATTCAGTGATTCTGTGATTTTGAGCATCCAAACCTAAATACAATGCAAAAATCCTGACCGATAAAGATAATTGGTTTTCCTCTGAAAATGGGGCATTTGAAAATTTCTATTGAAGGCATGTAAATTTTCCCACTCACTTTTCTAAACTGTGATTTTAGATACAGAAAGCTCTGAGACTGAGAGTGTTTGAGGAACTAACAGAGAAATGGTTTTCAATTTTGGAAAATCCAGTAATTTTAAAGAGGTAAATGTGCTAGCCACTGTTTCAGATGCCACCTGTCCCTGAGATTGTTATGAAATATAATCTTGAGCTGAATTGAGTTTATATTCACCTTTGAAAGGCTAGGAATGTACCGTGTAAGTGGAAAAAATATCATATTATTAACTTTCCAGCCTTTGTTAAAAATTAAAGAAAAGGTGAATGAAGTGACATCATTTGCCATTCCATGCTGTTCAAGTACAGGAACATCACTTTTGTTCCAGAGAAGTCACATGCATCCTTCAGGCAATGTCAGAATAAATGTACAAAAACTTGAAATCTGGATATATCATACTAGCTGCCACAGAGCTGCCAGGGAAGTAGCTTAATGCAAGGCACTTCTGTTTCATTGCACAGTGCTCAAAAAATGATCGCTGCATTATTTTGGTATACTCTTCCCATTCCCCCATCCTATTTTTGCGTAACATTCAATCCTTGGCACACAAGAAGCATCACCCTATTTGCCTAACATGACCTATCCGAAAATAAACTGCAGATGACTGATCTTTGGTATTTTCAGCAGATGGCAAAAGAGGCACGAACTTTCTAAAACTGAGCATGGCAGCAGCTGACTCCAATTAGACCAAAGGGAAACATCCCTTCTTTTGTTACAGTAACAAAATAGTCCCGAGCTGATATTTGAGACTATTAGAAGAAACATACTTTCTCCCTGATTTTACACTGAAACCAGACCCTTAAATAAACCCCATCATTAATGATACAAAAACCTTTCTTTCTGCTTGTCCCTGACAGACCTTTATCTCTAGCATGTATTTTTGTCTGTCTTTTCTGATCTTGTTCTCTCTGTGCACTTAGGGAAATAGCACCAATGACACTGTCTGCAATGACTGTGTGGATCACCTGCACAACTTGTGTGATTTATATGTTATCTGAATCTCATACCCCTGTAGTTCTGTTTCTGTGCATTACTCTTTTCCTCAGGACAGTGACCATATTTGCAATGAATTACAATCCAGACAGAAGAGAAACAAATAGGAAACAAGAATTGCTGACACTGATGCCACTACAATGTATTAATCTGTAAACTTATATTGTCTTCCCCAGCCTTCTCAACACACGAGCCCTCCCACTCATCACCAGCTGCTCTATTACAAAAGAAACCAAACCCAAAAATCAAAACCACCACCACCTGAATTCTATACTTCCTGTGTCATGAATTCTCACAAATGTGTAGTACTAGCCAAATTAGAATTTAAGAATAGCCCAAGGTGCAAAAGCTGAGAAATGTCTGGGAAGAATCACAGGACAGATCTTTTGGATCAAGGATTCTTAATATCTCTGTTTCTTAAAATAGAAAAGACAGTAAATAATTTTTTCCTTTTTCTTCATTGTCTAACCACAATAACATGAAATAGCTGTTTTCTATGCTATTCACTGCTATGAAGAATTACTTTATTTTTATTTTTATTTTGTAATGTAATCTTTTGAGTAGCATCAGTAGTTTTTCAGTGAAGTTGCAGGAAAAATGCACCAGATGGCTCTATGGTGACATTTGTCTGGGGTAGACTGCCAATAACTTGATCAGAGTATATGTAATATCTTCATTCCATGAAAATATAACTGGAATATTTATTTTAAAACTCTGGATAAATACCTTTACCTTTTTATGTTTGATACTATGAGCAGGACTGAGAGACTGGTTGAAAAAAAGACAGATGATAGTATTGAAATTTAGTACCTTGACTATGAAACAAAATTAAAATAAATCTCAGTCAAGGCAGGACTGAATGGATAGCCCAAATCAAATTTTAGGATGTGCTTCTTGATTTATTCCTTGAATGCTACACACCTATAAGGAAATTAAATCTGAATTATTCATTATACTAAATGAGAATGACTCCTTATTTGTGTACAAAAAGAAATGGCTAATCAATTTTCCTTAATATTATATACAGGTTTTTTGAATCTTCTTGTCTCTTTCTCAGCCTTTTATATAAAGTTGTGCCTCTTAAGGCAGGAAGTGTTCAAGTCTTAACAAAAGCTTGTGGGCTTAACAGGGGTTTTAGAATGAATTCAGCTTTTGATTTGGAAGTGAGGAATGAGAGAATTTTGGAGCTGTGTTTCTGCTAGGCTTAACACTTTTTGCAATACAGGACGGGCAGATGCAGCCTGACATACAGAGAACGTGGAAAGTCAGGGCAAGACATACATCCCATGCTTTGCCGAGCTGCTGCAGGACAGGGATGAGACAGGTCATTAGCTGGTTTTGGAGGAATTGAGGCACAGTGAGCTCTAACCTCCAGCCAAGAGGGAGAGCTGCTGGTGGCACAGCAGGTGATTGTACAGTGGGGTGAATGGGGGGCAAACAGCCCTCTCCAGCTTTCCCAGTCAGATCATGACTTACAAACTTCCACTTTACTGGAAGTTTCAAATGATTAAAAAGATTAATTTGAGAAGAAAATATTTCTATAAATTTTTTTAGAAGATGAAGACATTATAGAGAAAGCTGCTAAGGCTTTTTCCAAAAAATTACCTATCCTGTTCATTAACTTATTCAAGTTTTTCAGAGACACGTAGATACATATTGGTCATCAGGCCATAAAGATAGCAAATAACAATACATAAAATTATTTCTGTTTTATCAGTATTCAACTAATGAAAGCACAGTAAAGAAATCAGAGACTGTTCGTATTTGAGATAATTACCAGCAATACATATGTTTCCCAGAATCTGACTTTACTGAGATTTTTGTAATAGTAAGTGATGCGCAAGTGTCATTTACTCACTAGTTTTTAAAAGATCAGTTCCTTAAATCATCACCATAAGAAAAGCTAAAGCATTTTTCTTTTAAGTCCTCTTTGTAAAGGCATTACTCAACGTAAAAAACCCCAACACCCTGATAAACTAGAGTACTATAATAATATTTCATTAGATGCAAAACCACTATACAAAACACATGGGATATTAAAGAAAAACTACAGTTCTGTAAGAATAAATTAAAAGAATCAGTAGCTGCACAAAACTTTCAAGATTTTATGGTACTTGTATTACAACATAAATAAACTTAATAGCAAAAATCTGATTCTTTAGTGCCTAAATACAAAAATTTATAGTTCTATTTCAGAAAATGTCTCCAGGTATAATGTGACCAAAATGTATGCTTTCACTTAGCTTTCTCTGCAATTTTTCAGTGAATGTTTAAAAAGTGCCACAGAAACAAATCCTGGCGTCTCTCTCTGTCTTTCTATATGTCAAACCATCAATAGTTGACTAAGCCCTGTAAAACTAGCCGAAATGGTGGAATCACAGATTTGGAAAAGACTATAAGATGTCTTTCAATCTTCAGCTTTCTCACTTGGGACAAACAGAATTTTAACATTTCCGACTGACCTTCACAGAATCATAGAGTTGCTTGCCTTGGAAGGCACCTTAAGTTCCAACATTCATCTAACATATTCGTAAGGACATTCTGTGATACAGATTTCACAGACTCGACAGATGTATCAACTGTCCTTGTTGGAATGAATCTTCTTCTTGATATGTAACCTGTATCTTTGTTGCTCTAATTTAAATCCACTCAGTCTTATGCACACAGAGTAAAAACTGTTCTCCCTGTTTCTACAGCAGTTGCTTACAAATTTGAAGGCCATGTACCCTTCTCTTAATGTTCTTAGGAGTCTGAGACTTGCTTAAAGACACTGTAAGCATCAGTCAAACATAATTTCCACTGATGGGCAGTAACAAATTTCTTTATATGTTCTCCAGTCTGAGAGCCACTGTTTTCAGGATGATGCTCTCCTCTAGTCACAGAGCAGAGCAGAAGTCTTCTATATAATATCTGTTTACTTAATTCTGACTGTACCGTCCTGCTATAATCACAACATACTCAATTCCAACAAATCTGTGTTTCACCAGGAGTACTTCTTCTTCGTCTTTCTGACAATAAAAATGTGTGCACAAGTGCTGGTGAAGTAAGATGAAAAAGGAAACCAGTATAATGCACATCTACTGAAAGCAAAGCTTTCATTAAACTCACTGAAAGACTTGTCTGAGATGGAACAGAAGTGACACAGAAAATGGGCTTTTTAGCTCACCTTCAAGCAGTTGGATGAGGTGTCCCTGACTCAGTAATTAAATTTGTATGATTCCCTTAATTTAGTCCAGCACTTGAGAAATAGAAAAGAGCAAGAGCATATAATGAATGTATTACTTTTGTTTCCCTCTTTCATTAATTTTGTCTTCTCAGGTATACTTAAAATTCTCTTTATAGAGACACAGAACTCCCAGTAGCTTACTATCACTAAGCATTTGGTTTTGCAAATATAAATAAGAATAAATTTCAGCTTTCTTACATTTACCTATATTTGCTATTTCAGCTACCATACCGGATTTCTGAAACTGTTATGACTGAGTCATCCTGCCTAATACTGCTACAAGATACCCAGGGTAATATCTAGGTCCCATTAATTCTACTCTCCTGGAGGATAGATATGCATTACATATTGCACAGGGCAGATGACAAGCAGTAGTTTCTTAACAAGAAAAGGATTTCTGTATAAGTGTTTTTATTTTCCCACATACCCAGAAAACAGCACATTCAGCTCCTGCCACAATTACAACAAATTGGACAGGATCTTACAACAACTACAACAAACTATTGGCAGGATTTTACCATTTCAATTAAATTATGTAGAGCTGTACGATTAATCCACTTTCTCACATGGAAAAAATGATGTTGCTAATGGCTGACTGAGTCAGACAAATGTTGGTGCATGTCTGAATCCAACCACAATTTCATTTTGTTTCATAATTATAGTGAGTGCAGAATACCCCATATGAAAGAGGAGAGTCAACTGACAGAGGCAAGCTTGAATTAACGTCAAGAAAAATCTATTCCCATCTTTTTTACAGATAAAGCAGAGAAAAAGGAAAGATTAGCTAAGGAGATAAAAAAGGAAGTATATGGGGAGCAGAACAGGACTCTTGGAGAGACTGTTTTCTCTGCAGTATTTTGTAACTTTTCCACAGATCTTTTTCTCATATTTTGTCTGCCAGCAAAAAACCGTTGTTTAAGAAGTCCCTTTCAACATTTTTTCTGACTCTTAGTTTCACTGCTACTTGGGAAGAAAATACTGCAGTTCTGCACTTGGTCATACAAGACTGTATGAAATGGCTCTGTGATGTTTGTGGCACTCAGGTAACACAGAAAAACTGTGAGTGAGTGCCATTTGGAGAGACAGGCATCCACTGAGAAAAACTGTGGGAACTAATCACTCTTTGAAGATGGCTTTAGGCAGCTGGACCATACCTCATATTAAGGACTGCGTGGCAGGTGACTTACACAGGTCTCAGTGAGGTCTTAACTATCCAATTCTGTATAGACCAACTGCAAACATGATCTACAGAAGCGATAGGGAGGCCCTGCTCCTATACAGAAAGGCAACACAAATCATCCCATATCCTCCATCAGGGAATTCAGATGGGATTTTGAGAAATTTCATGCAATATCTGTCAAGTGCTGAATTCCCCCTGTGGTATTCAAGATTTTCTAAAAATATCAGGTAGGTAAGGAAATAAAGGTCTTATCTCTGTTCTCGGTATCTCAAGCTGTAGATTTTTCTGAATGACCAGCTGGTATTCTGACAGAAATGAATAAAGAAAAATAAATTCCCAAGCTACTGTTTAAATGGAGAATGGTAAAAGCTGTGTGCTAACAGAATGGAGAAGTAACCAGTAAGATGTTAATTCTTTCTCATTTGTGTGACTGCTCAGTGAAAATATCTGAGACATTGTGCAGGGACTCTGCTAATCACACGTGGAAGATGCCAAGACAGAGTCATGCTGTAACAACACCATATTCTGCCAATTGTCTAACAGCAGCAGAAGGATTCTATTCTAAACCCCTTTCATTGACATAAATTAAATCTGGAGTTATTAAGATGACTAAAGAAAACTTACTCAAGTTCAGTAAGGAATTTTGATACCAGTCCTGCTCCTAGCTGGGACTAAAAGCCTACTGATGTGCTGACCAGAAGAGAAGACATCTGTAGCATTTCAATACACGTTTCTCATTAAAACATTAAGAACAGTAAACAAATGTAGCTGACGTATGTTCCCCCTCTTTTTCTATCTTCTGCAAATAGATAGCTGCATATGCTGAACATGTTATTCAAGAAGTGGAAAAGTCAAGGCAGGCAAGTGTTTACAGGTCTGCCTAGAGAAAACTGGCACTAAATATTAGTGGATGCCTCCAGCTCTCCAAAAATCTAACAGAAATGCACATACTGAAGAGCGGAGTTAGTTCTCACACTACTACTACATACTTCAGTTCCCATCATCTGTGATAGGAAATAAAATTGTCTTTAGCATTCAATAGTCACAGTGTATATTGTAGCACTGAAATAAAATCATCATGCTCTGTGCAAATCGTAGTTCTTTGGGTAACACTAATTAATACTGCTCTCAGCAGAAAGTGAAAAATCTAGTAGAAAAATACAAAATCCAATTGCAAACTCTAGCTTAGAGCCTTGATTAACAATGAGGGGATATTCAAATGAATGCCCATAACATTAAGAGTGAAACCTAGTAATAAAGCAGGATGCAACACCATATGAATTGTATTCCCCATTGCAGCATATCATCACTGTGACACTGGATGCCTAAACACCCAGTGCTTTCAGCTCTACTTAAAATGGTGATGCAGCCACAAATCAAGAGAACTGTTGATAGATGGGGAACGCAATTGAGGCATTTCTCACGCACACAGTCTCAGTTATGAGAAAAATTTGTCTATTAGAAAATCAAAATCTCACTTCTGGCTGTGACAAGATCTAATGGAAGAAGAGGGAGGGAAAAATGTTTTGGAAATTGTTCAACATAACTCACTGTCTGAAGACAGAAAAATAGGGGAAAAAGATGGAGAAGAAAAGTGAAAAAGGCTTCCTTTTAGAGAAAGTAATACCTAATGACATGCTATAGTTTCAAAGGAAGGTGAAGCCAACTTGTAGCTGTTGTATGCCTGGACTAATTATAAAATGGGTAACCTGCAAGTGCAGAAATTTCAGGATTTCTTTCTACTAGCTCTAGGTCCTGACTTGTCAGAGGCATATGTTGATGTAGCTAACATCAAAACTAATGTATATTAGCTGCACTCATATTTGTGTCAAATCCTTTTACATTTCATGCATGCTCTTTTTCCTTTGTCATGAAGAAATCACTGCAAGTGTAAACAATTACACTTGACAAAATCTAGCAGATAAATTGCAGTAAGTAAGTGATGACTTTGTTCTTCACTGCTTAAAGAACACACAAGAAATTTTCTTGCTACTACCCAATAAAATTATCCCAATTTCTATTGCATTAGTCTCCAGAACAGAATAATAAAAGTGGCCATAGGCTGGTATTTCTTGATTAGATCTTTGCCATCACTTTGTGCAAATTTATCTCGAGCTATGTGATAAAAGGCAGCAAAAAGTCACCTATGGGGAAAACAATTAATAGATACGAAAGAATAATTTCATTTAGCAGAAAGCTTATCCCTTCTCTTAAGGTTGAAGTATCTGTAACTTTTTTTCCTTTAAAGACAAATCTAAGATAACTCCACAGTAATACAACTTGCAAAGTCTCACCAACTTATCAAACTTGTCAAAGAAATGGCCAGTGGACTTGCCCTGGAGTATAAATAACTTCAGTTACGACATTTTATGTGAGCATGCCTCTTTGCTGGTGCTGGTGCTGGCACTTCTGTGACACTGAAATAACACTCCAGACAAGACAACTGTCTGTCCAGAACAGCTGTCTGAATCAACTTACACTTGATTCAGGATAGCCCTGTGCTGGCCAGGGACAGCATGGGTCATCAGCTGCCAGGGTAAAATGGACAGTAGAATTTCAGCAACCTACCCTTAGGTCAGTGCTTCCATGGCAGAGTTCATGCCCAAGTGGTCAGGTAGTATTCCTACTGCTGTCAGCCAGGACAGAGTATATTTCACCCAGGGAAAACCAATTTTTTTTCACAAAAGAGGTTATTTCTGCTCACAACCAAATGCTGTTATTAGGAATATCTCAGTAAATGAGAAAAAAGAAAGCAATACCGACTTTACAACTTACTTCATTGTGAATAAAATAAAGACAAAAAAGAAAATATAGGATTGTTTCACATCAGAAAAGGGTTAACTGCATTTCATTTCTCCATGCAAGAATCCACAGCAGTAGTGGCAGGCATTGAAGCTAAATCAAGGTCAAACAAGTGGGGTTAAGCAATGTGCTACTGGCTGGAGCCAGTCGTACTCAGATTTTTCATTTCTAACCTAGCAAATTACTGAGGCACAACTGAAAGAATTGTCAACTTGTGGCTTTTACAGAATGGCATGACTGCTATTAGTACTGTACTTCAGGTAATTTAGTTGTCAGGATGTGACAACAGTATTCAGAAGGCCTATAGTATCACACTGCAAAAATTTAGTATAAGATTTATCAAGATAATTGTGTTGCCTGAAAATATCTAACGTACTTGATGGTAATCAGTGGTTTCTCTTGGACGTGAATTTCTCTTATAGATTTCAACCCTCCTCCCACCACCAGATGCGCATGAGTCAGTGGGCTAAGGAGTATTGTACTCATTTCAAAGGAGCGCTCTGTCCTCCTCTGCCAACAGCCATACTAATATGGACAGACTTTGAGGATTATGCTCTGCAACCACTGTTAGCAGCAATGATGATGGATGTCAAAAGGCAGGATGGATGAGCAGCATGAGCAGTAACGTGTGGTGGAAAGGGAAGAATTCCTCTCTCTGGTATTCAGAAAGTGCCAGTCATCTGAATGTCTGCCTAGAAATAAAACATCAGCCACAAAGGCAGCTCATAGCATGACTGACTGGTGCAAAGACAGACACCTCATGCATTAGGCCTAGCAGACAGTTTGGTCAGGAAGGCAAAGAACCACAGGGCCAAATAAGGGAACTCAAACTGACTCAAATATTTTACTGCTGTTACTTACGATTCATGTTCAGATGAAGTCATTATTTACTAACCCCAGAAGTCATCTGTCATTGATGGAGCTCTCCCATAATATCTGTAACACTCCATGAAATATTCTTCTAATCTGATAGCTGTAAATACTGAGGTCTGTGAGTGGAGAGTTTAGCTATACTTTCACCTTAAGTCTGCTGAGAATTGTAGTTTCAACAAAACTCCACATCATGTTTTACTGTCTTTACAGCTTTGGTCTCAGTAAAGAGAAGGCCTTGATGAGGAGAAAGATAAAATCAGTCTCCCATGTCAGCAGAGGACTGATGCTTCCCATCCAGCCTGCAGCACTGGGACAAGACAAGTCCTTTTTCTGGATGGACACAGATGAGCAGATCTGCAGCCAGTGCTCTTTCATGTACCAACACATCACCCATGCTGAACTCTTAAATGCTATTTAATTTGCTAAGTCCTTATTAAAGTTGCAATCATATAAATTCCTGCATGGTGCACATCCACACCAGAAATAATGCCCGGTATACTTTATATATGTTCTAACCCTTTTAACATTGTCATCTGCTTCTTCAGTTTCCTAAAGTAATACAGACTACCAGAAGACATGCTGGTCTAGTATTCAGGTATCTTAATTCCAGACTAAGGATAACCCTATTAATTCTATTTGTAGTTAAATGCAGCTTGGTCTATAGTATCCTCTCATGTCTTCGTGGGTTCCCTGGAAATGAATGAGAGCCCTCTTCCCACAGTAGTGGTTGTTCATACTAGCACTTTCCTGTGTGGTTTCTCTGGTGACTACTTCAGCCCAATCTGTAGAATTTCCTTAAGTGAGGACAATATTTGGGTCTTTTTCTGCTACATAGGTTTTTTTTCTCAGAAAACCAACCTAGAAACAGAAAAACTCAGAACACCTGGGTTAAAAACTCATTATTTTGTTTGTTTCTGTTTTCTAAAATCTTCTCTCACTGCTCACTACAGGGTTTGCTGTGAAATAAACTTGAATGCAGAGCAAAGCAGAGACACCAAACCTCATCTGTTTCTCTAGAGTAGTTTGAGTACTAGAAATGCAAGCTTTTGTTTCTTTACTTTTTTTAATATTTATATTTTTGGCTATAGGTAGGTGGGGAAGAGTTCACCTCTCATTACTCACACAGTGGCAGTATTGCTGCTGTGTCCTTATTTCTGTGTCTATACACTGCATAATTCTGCACCACCCTCTCTACTTACTGAAACCATTTCTCCACACCAGCTACTGGAGTAATGTAATTTTCATAATCCACTCAATAGCTTTATGTATGGAAAATATTAATAAGAACTAGTGAGAAAAGAAAAAATATATTTATCTTGTCCTCAGGAAACATAGTACACAGGAACCACATCTGCACCAGGGACATGGTTTTTCAACTGTAAAATGATGCTGAAGACTCTCCCATTCTCCATTTTTGTTTGTCCATGAGCTTAGAAGCCATACAAGCAGAATAAGCTCACCTCAAACTTTGTATCAAGCAGCTCTGACCAGTCCTGTATGCAACACCAACTAGTTGTTATGGCTTAAGTCCACTGACTGGCAGTAAGACCGTCTTAGTAAACAGCAAAGCGTATCCAGTATCCATGCCATGACAGACTATTAAGAAATTATTTCCTGTATCTGTTCTGAGATGAAAAGGAAAACATCTCTCCTCACCCAAAAATATGTTTCTTTCTTGAATGCTGATTCAACCCAGGAGCTGAGAAAAATGAGAGAATACAGTGTGTAGATAGAAGCCTCTTTAGTGTGGAATTTTTGCCTCTGGTCATACCTTTCAATGCTTTTCTCCCTAGTGCAAAGTCTTTGCCAGTACATCTGACATCCAGATACATCTGGAAACTTTTTCAGTGTTCAAATTTTACATTATCTTCTAAGCCACATTTAGCCGATATTTCAAAAAGCTGTTCACTATCAAGAATCAAAAAGACCTCACTATAACAAAATTGTAACATTCATGTGACTGTGCAGAGCCGACAATTTGCTATAAAACATACAAAAAAATAAACAGTGAAAGACCTGAAGTACCATTTGCAGATGTCTGAATCAGACTATTCCTTATCTAAGTTTATATGCTGAATGCAATTCTTTCTTTTCATTCTTCCAACTGTACTTGGCCTATTATCATGCCTGCCCAAAAATACACAAAATTAATAATACTTTTAATTTCCTTGGTACCAAGGTATCAGAATACTATAATTCAATGCACTGAAGATCTAGTTAGTGGATTTAGTTAACATTTTTTCCCACAAATCTGTGCTACTTCCAGAGCTCCAAATTATGAGCGCAGAAGGATACCTTGCCATGCCTAACAATATGAGCTGGTGCTGCTTGCAGGAATCACCACTGGAACAGCAGTAAAGCAGGTAAAGCTGCCCCGGGGGTGACCAAGGGCTCCCTCAGCTCCATTCCTGCTATGAGACATGGAGGGATCTGGCTACCATTGATGCTGTTGTTTGGTGGCCTCAATGAGCTTCTTTGTCTCACCCTCTATCACTAAAATTGAGCTCACATCAGCACCAGCCAGAGGCTGGTAGGGTGTTTCTTCTGAGCTGGGCACTGTTGCATTAACACCTGTTTTCTGGATAGAAGGTTTTCCTCTTGGACCTACCCTCTCAGAGAGGGCAGATCTGGATTCTTGCTCAGCTGAGGCAAGGGTTCCATGCCCTGATTCATTTTCCAGTCTTCCTGGACTGAAAGTTATTGCCCAAAAATATGGATATAAAACTCCCAGGGGCTGAGATGATGAACTCCCCTACTTTGATCCTGCACACTTTTATTTTAAATAGAGGTGGTTCTTAATGGTAAATGTTTGCAGCATGTCCTGTGTTAGTGGGACTATTTTGGACAGACCACTTGAATAAAGCACACCCCTGCAGCCACTGCATGAGTGACTTAACCTGGCCTGAAGGTATACCTTCAAGAAAGGTCAGAACCAGGTTTAATAAATAAAAAGTTAACCTTGTCTTCAAATTAACTGCACTAATACTACATAACTAAATCATCTGTGATATTGATAATGACTTGCTGAGATTTTCACCTATAGCTGAACAATATAACTACAGACTGGTTTAATGGAGGTGAAAAGCTACTGTCTTTGAAAGATGCTGTAGTGTCATCAACCTCATCCCATGTCTGAGTTGAAAACAGAAATAAATACTGAAAATAATTTTACAATATTTATTGTGAGAGAAAGTTATGAAATATAAAATATAAATGTAATTATTTTATTGTATATTTTTTCTTCCACGTGAAGAGTGTTTTTCAGTTCATTTTGTTTATGTTTAAATCTTTCATCCTTCAAGTGAACACTAGCTTCACCAGAAACTTGAATAGTAAACCAATTAACCTGGCAAAACCATGTGAGCTGTGGAACTGGATATTCGGCCTTGTAAAGCTGATTGTCTAAAGATTTTTTCATGCTTTATACTGGAAAGAGCTTCACTTAGACATGGAAGTAGACAGATGTTCTTGTAAAATCCAGATCATTTGTAAAGAAAAGGGAGAAAGACTTATACACATTTCTTTCCATTTTATAACAATTCTAGTCTACTTTAAAATGCACTGAAAAGCACTGGGAGGCCCCATGATCTTTCAGTTCTGTCAAACTGTTCCAGCTTCAGACCTAGCCACAGTGTCTGCTGCTTGAAGTCTTTGAAGTATCTACAGATTGGACTTACACTGCCCTCAGCAACTCAAGGGAGGAACCAGTGGTTTGAAAGAGAAAAAAAATCCTCTGCTTGCAGCCAAGTTTTGACTTATCTGTCAGCTTTGGTCCAATCCAAAGTTACTTCAAAAGGCTTCAAAGTGCAGACACAGTGGCTGGGGCTGAAGCTGACTTTGGAGATTTTAGGATCCAGGACTCAATACCATTTTCCAAAATTAAATTGCAAATGGATTAAAATGAAGTCATATAATTAAATATATACTCCAACTCCTTTTCTATCTCTTTGCAATCTACTGATAAAATGTACTCTAGAAAAGGTAGACATTTGACAACCAAAAATTGTTTAATTGTGGTTCAGTTTAATTTAATAACCTCTGTTCTATCTGTGAAACAACATGAAAAGTTATTAAAAGATATTTGTCTGCCTCAGGTGCTGAGTAAAGCTGTGCCTTCACCCTAATGCTGAGCTCAAGATGAGTCACTGCTTTTACATATTGTTACATACAGATCCTTGAGGTATTTAAAACCTATATTGAGATTTATGAATACTTTGGCTCACCACTCCCCTCACTTCTCAGGTTATTTCGCTACCAGAATATCAGCAGTGTTTAAAACAATACTTTATCAAAATACAATAATTTAAGTAAACCTAATTAATGTGGAATTCCAAGGTCTCCCTACTAAACACAGTGTCATTCTTAAGGCTAAATTTTTTGCTAGAAGGTTTTTTTTTTGGTGAGAGAACAAGCATGGCAAGAGGGTGCTTTGGGGAAGGTCACTTTGGATGCCCATTGAATCTCCATTCTTCCTGGTCAACAGCAAGAATGTGAACTCTAGTTGACATATCCCAACATGATACAGTAACCCATTAGGTTAATTGAGAAAATTCTCTCTCTGTGTCTCCCTTTTTGAAGTTGCTCCTAGAATTGTTTAGGCTGGAAAAGACTTCTGGGATGATCAAGTCCTTAACACAGCCAAGTCCTCCTACATTAGGCAAATAAATATTTCCTTGTCCAGGAAAAGGGAAACTGATTCTGCATTAAAATATCTCTGCAAAATGGGGAAAGGTCAGGTAGTATTTCTCTGTTACTGTGACCATACACTTTTTGTTACAGGTGGAACTAGTTTAGGAAAAGACGTGAAAAACTCAGTCTGGGATATGGTAAAACCTGTTGATTAGTCAGTCTTCTGAAATGCAGAACCAAGTAGATATTGCAGGTAGGTGGATTCAGGGGAAAGAAAGGAGCTTTCCCTTTGTGTCCAATGTTTTTGTGGCCTCAGAGACTGATGGCCCTGCAGACTTGAAAGAGATACAACTTTTAGCCCTGTCATTCAGCACAGAAGCTGTCTAGCTGTGAAAAACCATGAAGATTTGTGCTAGCCTCTCTGCTTTTTAGTGTCCGTAGGTTTTGTTGGGTTAAGTGAGTGTCAGATGCTGCTGGCACCTACTCTATGGGTTTTGCACACTTTGGTTGCAGTACAGAGAAGCAGTTAAATCTGTTCCAGACTACTTTTGTTACAGTCAGGTAGCCAAACCTGGATGATTCTTGCAGAACTTGCTGAAAAGCTGAAAAGTGTTTGCTCTTAAGAACAGAAGTATTTTTCTCCGTTCTCATCAAAAAGGTTTTTGTCATAGGCACAGAAATTATTCAAAGTGGTCTCAGTTATTATTGTTGAACACTGGAAAAACATAGTAAAGAAGGGAGACAGCTAAAGGATGGGCTTTGTGCTGATATGCCTTTCACCAGGGAAGGAGGACTGTCATGTAAGAGTCCAGTCAGTTAAATTCACATGTTACCAACTAAATTTGTAACATATAAAAGACATATATTGCATTTCAAAAGAGCTGGGGAAGCATGTTCATACAGTGCAAAAGGCAAAGTTTATTTATTTAGAACACGCTGGGAATCCTGATTGGTGATCATCAACCTAATACTTGGCATCAACATTTCTGGTTAAATGAATTAATGCAGCTGTCTAATTAGATGAAGCACTTTAGAATACCCTTCAGATGAACAACTGTTAATTAGGCAGAATACTGTCATTTAATTTTCCACACACAGCTACTTCCTGCTACACCAAACATTTCCACTGATACATGGTCACACTTAATACAACATGGAAATTTAATGAAGGATCTTAGGACAGGAAACGGAAGTAAATGCTTCACATAGCTGAGAACTATATTGGGTAAGCAGGACATAATCACCCTTACTTGGCTAACTCTCCAACCAAATAAGCAAAAACAGTTCAGATTTCACTAAAGTCCAGTTGTGAACGTGTGATCCCTTGTGCTTTTTCCTTTTCATCCTGCAGGTACACCTCTAACATCTTCATCAACATTTTATTAAAACAGTCAATGCACCAATTGGCTGAGCAATTTCCATGTTGCACTGATGGAGTTAACTTTCTTCACAGCAGCTTGCATGGTGCTGTGCTTTGCATTTGTGGATAAAGCAGTGTTGATAAGACACCAATGTTTTTGCTGTGGCTGAGCAATGCTTGTGCTGGATTAAGGGTTTCCCTCTAAACACCTGCATCCCCAAAGGCCAGTAAATTGTGTGAGAGTCAAAGGCTGGGAGGGAACATGACTGGAACAGCTGACCCAAACTGACCAAGGGGTATTCTGAGTTTCTTTTCTCCCTTTGAGATGGAAAAACATTCAGATAAAAAAGAACAAAACACTTTATTTATTATTATATGAAATCTTTTTGTACAGACAAATTCTCAAAAATTTTAAAGGCGCAAGCTGTAGAAAGAGTCACTCTCCCACTGCCTTCTGAAGACAGACATAGGGGTGCTATCCCTCTAAAAGAGATTAATTGGCTTTCTTCATGATTTTGCTACTCAAAGGTCCAGGATGAAGAAACTTTGTATGAATTTTTGTGTTATGTGGGTAAAAAAATATAATTGTGGAGAGAGATGAAAAAACCAAAGATGCACTTTGGTAAAGTTAGAAAAACAGAAGCTCAAAATTCTAAATAGTAGAACATGATTTAAATTTTTTAGAAGTCTTTTCAGGTAGAAATCAGGAATACCTGTTTAAAAAAGCAGTCACCAAACTAATTTTAAATCTAAAGACTCTTCTAATCAGAAAAAGTCTTATTTTATGTTAAAGTTTGTATTCATATTTAAAAAATCAGGGATGGAGAAAAGCAAATATTGAATGACTGAGTCCTCCTTCAGCAACTAATACACAGAAAATTTCAGTGAAAATAGCAGATACAGGCATATTTGGAGGCAAAGGACAGAGGTGCTAATTTCCTTTTTGTACCTCTCTCCTACCAAAAAAAATATCTTCTCTCAGGTACAGAACAGCTTTTCTAAATTATTATTTTTGAGACAGATGAGGATATTTCAAGAAAATCCAGGAAGTATTGCCTCTCAGTTTTCTGGAGTTGAAACCAAAAATATTTCCAAATAGCACACTACTCCCATGGGAATGAAAAGGTTGACCAAGACACAGAAATACACAAGTGAAGGAGAAATGACATGATATTATATTATTCTATACCAGACTTCCACTTGTAGGTAGTTATAATTGTAGCTTTAAATAACAAAAGGAGAAGATAAGCATGTATTCTTCAACATCCAGCATTTCATTTTGTAAAGCACTTACACTAGAATTACAGGGAAAAAGAATAGAAAAAAAATTTAAAAAAAGGAAAAGGAGAGTCTTCAGGGCCCAAGAGTCATTTCAGTATGTCTCAACTTGTTTCAGGCTCTGAATCAAAGTACAACACTTTGTAGGATAGTAGTGAGTTAAGTAAGTTATTTTATCTGAATAATCAATTTTAAATTGTTTCACATCCTTCAACTCGTAATCACTTTCAGTTATTTTTAGTTTGCATGTCCTATGATTTTTAATCTGACTTCTGTTCCCTGCAGGTAAAGCATACCAAAGATTAGGCAGAAATACCCATTGCCCCACAGCTAATAAAAGTCAGAGTATGTTCTAATTAAGAAGTTAGGATGACTCATTATATAATCCATGGTATTCATAAATGCTGGGATCAAATGTGGATAAGGTTTTCAGAGCAAGGTAGATAATTTAGCCCTACTGCTAGAGCCAAGATTCTATGATTTACCAAATGGATTTGCACTCTTTACAGTCTGGCTAGAACTCTTCTCACTAACTTTTGGAAATGCTGTATGATCTTTCTCATAATCACTTCATAACTTTCATTAGCTTCTGTTAACTACCAGGGTAATGGTTCTCTGTTAATCCTTCTAGTTAATTATCCCTTTAAGACAACGTTTTCCTTTACAGTTAAGTTTCAGCTGTGTTTTCTTGAAGGGAGAATAAATTACAGAGTAAAACAAGGACATGGCACAGAAGCACTGAAAAGTTCTTTTTCCCAAGCAAAAAATTCAGAAGGGATTTGGAGAAGAATATTGTTTTATTTTATTTTCAGCCAGTTGCTCAAATTCAATCCACAATGGAATTCTAATGCTGGACTGAAGAAACCAAGAATTGTTTTCATGTTATAGCCACTATTCATTTATAGGAAACAAGGTATAGGAATCACAAATTAAATGGTCAAATTAAAATATTCTGGTCTAAAATACTGCAATTCACAAAGAGTTTAATTTGTTGTAAAATTAAACAAAAGTCAATCTGTGCTTTGAATTAAAAGTGAAAATTGGGGAGTTTTGTATCAGAATAAAAAGAAATTTAAATATAGTTGTTAACATGAATATGTTTTTCAACACAATGCTAGAAAGTCTATAAAGAGAGAGGAAAAAGCTGTTTCTGCTGGTGAGAATATAATCACTTTCTTTATCTCATCTTGAAACGTTCTACTTGACCTTGGGGACCTATGTAGAGAGAAAAGACTTTCTTAAGATTTTTGACACAAATAAAGGAGCATCTGAGTAAACTAAACCTAACAACTCTGAAGTAAGTGTACTTTTTGAGAGATGATAGTGCAATAATTGGGGAAGTAATGGGGAGAGCATTTGAAGAGCACTACAATTAACAAGTATTTGTGTTTTCACAAGCCTGAAACTGTCTCTTGCAGCAGTAGATGGATGTTAGCACTTTAAATGATGAAAAGCACAATGTGTAGCAAGCCTTTAAAAGTAACATTTATGTATTATTTATAGCAACTTATATAGATCATGTTAGGCTTCAGGCTCCTTTGTAGGCTCAGAAAAGCAGCTGGAAAACAGAAGTTCTGTTCCAGTTCTGTCTGACCCAGAAGTGTCTTTCAACTCACTGCCATCAGCATTTTTCTTCCTGATGTACTTTGGATCATCAGTTCCCCAAGGCAAGGACTGTCTGTGATTTCTGTGCATGTAAACAGCATAGAGCAGTTTCAGGCTCAGCTGAGGTGTTTAGGGTTATGCTGTGTATTCACAGGGGTATGTGTAATCCAGAACTTATTTCAATTGCTAATAAGGTCTCATTAGTTTCACAAAATAGCAAGTCCTCCTAATTTCCAGTATTTGTTGGCCATTTTGTTGGTGCACTCCCAAATCTTGATTAGGAATTTCAAAGAGGCAAACTGCCAGCTCCATTTTTGCATTCTCCCTGAAAACATACAGAATTTAATAACTGTCACTCTTTCTCCAAAAATTCAAATGCTATCTGCAGCTGGATACAAATCTCAAAAATTCTACATTGTCTGGAAGAAAAGCTGTCAAGGCAAAAGTCTGGTCTCAAGTAAACATTACAATTGTGGCTAAGCAGGAATGCCAAATACAAATCATATAGACTATGTTGAAATGTCTGGAAATTGTTTCAGGTAATATCTGTGTTCAAGTCATCCTTGATTAAAAATGTGAATTAAATACCATACTAAGTATTTTCTAATCATAAACAGAGCAAAATATCTGTACGGGCTTAAACAGAAAGGACAACAGAGGGCCTTACAATTATCACAGCTTTTTTTTCTATTAACACATCACTCAATCTGTCACTGGAACTTTAGAAGCCAGGGACCTTGTAATATGGAGGGAGAGCATTGCCAGTCTGTGATCCAGTGTTGCTACACCTGTGGCTTTGGAATAAAAGCACAGTGTCAAAACACTAGGTTAACTTGCAGTGGGAGTGCTGTTTTTCATGAGCAGTATAAAGGACAAGTCTTCAAAGATTAAGTTTTTTTAAAAAAAATTAATTTGGCAGTGCTGTGAAACCAGTATCATGTTACTGCTTTTGCACTTTTCCCCCCTTTCTCTCAGACTTAGTTCAGGTTTGGATGTTTCATGAGCTGAATCTAGTGGCAGAGGCAAGTAAACTCCCTTTTCCCTGAACCTCTGGGGCCCTCACAAGGGCAGTGAGGGGGAAAAGCAACTATTCAGAGAAATTTCAAGGCTTCTATAAAAAATAGTCAGAATAATCCTGTTCCATGAGTTCTCTTTTAAAAACATGAGAAAGCTCTCTCATTATAATAAGTAATGCAAGAAAGGAGAAAAGAGAAAGGTGCATATTTTGGCCACATAGGTAAGGTGGCTTCTACCCAAGTATCGTTGTATCATAAGCAAGTCTAATGCCAAATGCCATTACCAGACAGTTAGGGGCCTAAAGTCTGTTACAAGATTTTTTACTAGTGTTGCTACTAGCAGTATTGCTATTACCACTATTGAATAAGTCAAAGCTACAGAACATTATGAGAAAACATAGAAGTAGTTACCTGTGGTTGAAAACAAGAAGAAAAAATGCCATCCAGAACCCCAGGGAGCCCCCACTTAGTCTTGAAGGATCTTGGCATAGAGGGCTCACTGTAGAGGCACACTCAGCTTGTGAAACTAAGCACACTTTTATTAAAAGCCCAGAAATGGGACATGGTTTGAAATTCATAAGAGAAAATTCAGATACAGAAGAAAACCAAGTTAGCTTGAAGAAGTTTTTCATGACTTAGCAGCAGCTATACTAGTTACAAATGACATAGGTGATTAACAATATTGCTTGTATATGATGCTCCCTAATCTCATAAATTCACCACAAGCCTAATCACCCACTGTTATGCCACTTGTGAGGTTTTTTAGGCAAACCACGTAAAAATTGCTGTCTTTCGCAGGATCACTTGATATGCAGAGAACACAGTTTTACTCAGAGTAATCAGAAGGATGCATTTAATACCTGTACTAATACATGCAATATTCTTTAATTTATGTCAGATTAGGGAACAAAAATTGAAAAACAATTTGTTTTGTTTTACATAGCATATACAAAGCCCTCAAGAAAGTACCAGGCTTCTTGACCTAGTATACATTAGAGTTGAGCTCAGCCCAGGTACTCATGTATACATGTGGGGAAATTCAGGGAAATTAATCTGAAGGACAAAAGTAGGAACTGAGGGTACCTTATGAACTGCAATCCATGCTTCAGACACCCAGAAGGTTAATGACTGGCCAACATGGAAAAACAAGATTAAGAGTCTGAGCAAATGCACACTGATGAAAGAAGGAACTCAAATAAAACTCCAGTTAACAAAAAGGAGAGTGCTTTTGAGAAACATTGATTTATCTTACAATATTCATGGAAGAAACATCATTTTATCATGAAAAGAAAAAAACCAAAAAAACAGAACCAAGCGAAATGCTTTCTACACTCAACCTGAGATTTTATTTCATTTCAGTCAGATGCAGAATTCCCTGGTTTTTCTGTATCATTGTTAAGTTCCACTGAATGACATACCTTGAAAGAATAGATCCTGCAATTCCTCTTTGATATCCATTTAAAATCAGGTATCTTGCAAGTGCTGCAAAGCAGAAGTCTTTGAATGGTTCATACCAATTAAACCTAATATTTGTTAGAGAATCATAGACTATCCCAGGTGGGAAGGGACCCACAAAGATCATCCCCCACTTACCAAGCATGTGCAGGCAAAAAAAAAATGTTTAAGACATTTCATAGCACCTTGTCTTGACTGTCTTGTACACGTTAAACATACATCAGCTTGTCCAACAAAACTCATTCAAAGACCGCAAAGGCAAGTGTAGGAGGAAAAAAACATATCTGATTATCTTTAATGAAGGGGGGGGGGAAAGTCTAAATCTGTAAAATACCTCTGCTGCAGGTAATGTCATGTTCCTTTCCAAGTGTTATGACACTTTTCTGGCACTGTATTATTTTACAAGAGTTAAGCGGATAATTTCTGTGCACATCTAAATGGTGTTTTTCAGGAATTATAAAATTACAGAGGATGCAGATTGTAAAGGTTCTGGGACAAGCTACTTCGGTCTGACAAAGAGAGGAACCTCTAGATCTCAAGTCAGTTAATCCATTCCTGTTATCCACAAGTAAGTGTTCTGGAAAATCTGTCCCTAAATGATGTTCCATAGTACAGTTAGTTGGCCTGTATATTTACGGTAGAGGTAATCTTGCCAGCTGGCTCCAACAAAACCACTGTTGTCTCAGGCTCAGCAATTGGAAAATTCTCTACTAGTGAGGAGCTACTGTGAGAGAGATTCTTCTTGTCCTTTTCAGGGAGAATGAGATACAGCACAAAGAAAACTGCTGTTAACATTTTCAGTATGATCATTCCATACAGGGTCATATATTGGTGTGGTTGATCTTGACTGGATGCCAGGTGCCCCACTGGAGCCACTCCATCACACCCCTTCCTTAACTGGACAGGGGACAGAACATACAATGAAAGGCTCGTTGGTTTGAGATAAGGAACAGGAAGAAATCACCCAGTAATCACCATCGCAGGCAATTGGCAAAATTAATTTAATTTATTACCAATCAAATCAGAGCAGGGTAATGAGAAATTATATCTTAAAACACCTTTCTTGCACCCCTGCCTTCTTTCCAGGCTCAATTTTACTACTGATTTTCTCTATCTCATCCCCCCAAGAGGCTCAGGGGGATGAAGAATGAGAGTTTGGTCAGTTCATCACATTGCCTCTGCCACTCCTTCTTTCACAGGGGGAGGACTTCTCATACTCTTCCCCTACTGCAGCATGAGGTCCCTCCATGGGAAGCAGTCCTCCATGAACTGTATCAGCATGAGTCCTTCCACAGGCTGCAGTTCTTCATGTCATCTCTTCAGTGTGGGTCCTTTCCATAGGGTGCTGTCTTTTGGGGAAACCAGCGTTAGTGCTCCATGGGGTCACCAGTCCTGCCAGAAAACCTGTTTCAGGTGGGCTCCTCTTTCCATGAAGCCACAGTCCTGCTTCAGGACTCCCAGCCTCCTTCAAGCATCCATCTGCTCCTTCAGGTCCATCTGGTGTGGGGTCCTCTATGATCTGCAGGTGGGTATCTGCTCCACTGTGGACCTCCATGGGCTTCAGGGGCACAGCTACCTCACTGTGGTCTTCATCACAAGCTTCAGGGGAATCTCAGCTCTGGTGCGTGGAGCACTTCATCACTCTCCTACACTGACCTTGGTGTCTGCAGGGGCTGGTTCTGTCGTACTCTCTCTCATCTGGCTGCAATTGCTGTTGCCCAGTTGGGTGTTTTTTCCCCCTTCTTAAATCTGTTACCACAGAGGTGCTGCCACTGTCACTGACAGGCTCAGCTTTGGCCAGAAGCAGGTCTGTCTTGGAGCCAGCTGGCACTGACTGTGTCAGACACAGGGGAGTCACCTGGCAGCTTCTTACAGAAGCCATCCCTGCAGCCCCCCTACTACCAAAATCTTGCCACACCCATCCAATACAATTGGATTTGTAGAACCACGTTTTCACTTACCCTGAAATTAATCTAATCAATAAAAGCAGGTGGATCTATGAAGTTCTCATTCTGCAGTTTCTTGACAAAAACACAATCAGGCAGTAATTCTCAATTCTGCAGGCTGAGGGCACCATCTCACAAGCACATGTGTGCTCCCCAAGACAGGTTACAAGTTCCACCAATATTCCTTTATCTGAGCTGCCTTCTGAACTGCTGTAAGGACTTAAAAGAATGTAGTTAACTGTCTCAGAACACTGTCAAAGACAGAACTTCCCATAAAATAAGCCACCACAACAGGAACTTGAGATAGACACAGATGACACAGCAGGAAGGAGCTAACTCCAGGCCTACTAGAAGTTAAGGTTTGGCTAGCACCCGGACAAAAATTCCCAATGTGGCAAACTGCGGGCAAGGAAGCAAGTGCTTATACACTTGCCATCTCAAGTTATGGGAATGGCATCTAGGCCCCATGGATAGCTGGGACTTGGACTGTATAAAAGTGGTACCTTCAGAAGAAAGATTCAGGCAGCCCCACCTCTGAGAAGACCAAGGTGAAGAAAGACCAGCAGGCTGCCACAGGAACCCACATAGTGGTGATACCTTTGCTTAATCTCTCTCTCTGTCTTTCCTTTCCCCACTCTGCCCCTGTGGATGCTGAAAAAGCTCCAGCAAAGAATTTCTTCAGCTTGCAGCAGTAGTTTGTGAGAACTCTGTCTTTCCCATGCAAGTAATTCAAAACAATGTTACAGTTTTGTAAATCTCTGCACCTGCAAGGTTGTTGTTCACCATTGTTATGTTCTTAACTAGAAAAATATTTAGAGATGAGTGTCTTAGAACTTGGCCAATCACCCTAAGGGGTGGATGGCCGAAAGAACCAATTACCTTATGCCATATAGTACGCTTTTTGCGAACTAACATATAAAAACCCTTCACGAAGCTAATAAAGCGCTTCGGCCTTCTTTCTATCCTGAACTTGGAGTCAGTGTCGTTTCTCCGTTCCACGGCGATAACAGCGACATGCCCCCATTTCCTATTTCTCGCTATCTATCTACCTCACATTTACTGTTGAATAAAATCTGTACTGTTGGCTTTGCCATATGGTCTCATTTGCACCTTTATTTAGGCAAAAGCATATCTTATAATCAGATCCTAACAACTGCAGGTTGCAAATGTAATAGTATTCTCCACCAGCTTTTAAATCCATTATTGAATGGTCATGCATTAGCATGTTCTCACTCCTTAATCACAAGCCTCACCACCAGGCACATTTACACCATATTCACTGCTCCTTTTCTAGGTATTCCTTCAGGTCATTGACCACCTTTTGGAATTTCATCATTTGTGCTGAACACATTTTCCACATAAATCAGCCAGAAAACTATCACTCAGTTTCCCATATAAATTATATAAGCCACTTAAAACTAGCTGGGTAAAACATTTGACAGTATGCTGAAGAAAAGTACTTAAGAATTTAATTTCCTGCTGTGGAAGTGGGAGTGATAAGATAAACTAATGTAGCATCTCCATGCCCAATATCCATAGTTTCTTGATCATTAAGGCTCTAAGAAGATGATTCATTAAGGCAGCTGCTTCTCAGCATCACTTGATATTTTTTTCTTTTTTTTTTAACATTTAGGCTATTAATTTCTCAGTATGATGGCACATTTTTAAAATACTTCTGTTAACAGCAGTCTTTTTTTACTGCATCTATCTTCATTAATCTCCATTACTATCTGGTTATATGTCTCTAAAGCACTCAGATCCTCTGCAGCTCAGAGGGCAATTCACACCATATATCATTTCACACAGTCAGTTATGACATTGCATTTCTCAAGAGAGAAGGAAAGGGAAAAAGATTCCTGCAGTGAGATTTTCACTTGAATCCCTTTCTGAATATGCAACAGCAACCAGCATACAATAAATCCATCATGTGGGAGTCAGACTTCTTTGTACAGAATGTATTCACAAATGTGTATTTTTTAATATAAAGGAAAAAAAGACTCCAACAAAGATGATAACATTACACTTGAAAACAAAACCAATATTAAATATTGTTTTTAAAGGACACTTGATACTAAATGCAATTTTCATTTTATAGCTTTGAAAGTTTGAAAAAAAAAAATTACTTTCTTTTAAAGATTACCCCCAAATTTTTTAAGCGTAGTTCTGCAACCTTCCAACTTGCTCTTCCTTTTAATTCTTATTGTTACATATCTTCCATCTTTTTAGGTATAGCACTTCTCATCAGAAATCTGACTGTTGATAAAGTTGCAGAGCAATGTCTTTTAGACAACAGAAACTGTTCTTTGATCTTGTGACATGTTTTGTATATTCTGATAAAATCTATTGAACATTTCAGATTGAATTGATTGTTATTGTTTAAGAAATTATGCACTAGAATTGATATTTCAATTGTGAATGTTGTATTCATCCTTTTCTTTATAAAATCACCTTAAAAGTTACTGTAATAAAACTGACAAATTACTGTAATAAAGACTGAACAGGTTGATTTTATGGAATTGTTCATCCTAAAAATGACAAATGTAGAAAAACAACCATAGTTACTCAGAACCGGATCAACATAATCTTGTAATATGACATTAGAGGCTGAAATAAGACTTTAATATTTTTTCCTGCTGATTTCTGCTACTTCNAGGAAGGAGCTAACTCCAGGCCTACTAGAAGTTAAGGTTTGGCTAGCACCCGGACAAAAATTCCCAATGTGGCAAACTGCGGGCAAGGAAGCAAGTGCTTATACACTNTTTAAGACCAGCAAAAGGCATCACATTAAGTCAAGCATCTCCACTGTAAAAAAAAGTTTTGTGCTGGACTGATATACAGTGTTGGGCACTATTTTAGTCCTCAACACAAAACGAACCATCCATCAGATCTAGGATAGCCACTAGTTTAAGTTACACTCAAGTCAGAAGGCAGAAAGTTATGCATCCATTCCATAACACCCAGNATAAAAGTGGTACCTTCAGAAGAAAGATTCAGGCAGCCCCACCTCTGAGAAGACCAAGGTGAAGAAAGACCAGCAGGCTGCCACAGGAACCCACATAGTGGTGATACCTTTGCTTAATCTCTCTCTCTGTCTTTCCTTTCCCCACTCTGCCCCTGTGGATGCTGAAAAAGCTCCAGCAAAGAATTTCTTCAGCTTGCAGCAGTAGTTTGTGAGAACTCTGTCTTTCCCATGCAAGTAATTCAAAACAATGTTACAGTTTTGTAAATCTCTGCACCTGCAAGGTTGTTGTTCACCATTGTTATGTTCTTAACTAGAAAAATATTTAGAGATGAGTGTCTTAGAACTTGGCCAATCACCCTAAGGGGTGGATGGCCGAAAGAACCAATTACCTTATGCCATATAGTACGCTTTTTGCGAACTAACATATAAAAACCCTTCACGAAGCTAATAAAGCGCTTCGGCCTTCTTTCTATCCTGAACTTGGAGTCAGTGTCGTTTCTCCGTTCCACGGCGATAACAGCGACATGCCCCCATTTCCTATTTCTCGCTATCTATCTACCTCACATTTACTGTTGAATAAAATCTGTACTGTTGGCTTTGCCATATGGTCTCATTTGCACCTTTATTTAGGCAAAAGCATATCTTATAATCAGATCCTAACAACTGCAGGTTGCAAATGTAATAGTATTCTCCACCAGCTTTTAAATCCATTATTGAATGGTCATGCATTAGCATGTTCTCACTCCTTAATCACAAGCCTCACCACCAGGCACATTTACACCATATTCACTGCTCCTTTTCTAGGTATTCCTTCAGGTCATTGACCACCTTTTGGAATTTCATCATTTGTGCTGAACACATTTTCCACATAAATCAGCCAGAAAACTATCACTCAGTTTCCCATATAAATTATATAAGCCACTTAAAACTAGCTGGGTAAAACATTTGACAGTATGCTGAAGAAAAGTACTTAAGAATTTAATTTCCTGCTGTGGAAGTGGGAGTGATAAGATAAACTAATGTAGCATCTCCATGCCCAATATCCATAGTTTCTTGATCATTAAGGCTCTAAGAAGATGATTCATTAAGGCAGCTGCTTCTCAGCATCACTTGATATTTTTTT
>VXAD01013796.1:834500-877946 GCA_013399195.1 Dicrurus megarhynchus | reverse complement strand
TCTTAGAAGCTTCGTAGTTAGGGATCAGTGTGCCCCAGACACCAAGGTCCTCTCCAGAACACATTTTGTAACCTAAGATGGAACCATCCAGGGGAAGGTTCTTTGGGGAGGGGGGGCTCACTCGAGCCTCTCACTGGGGAATCTTTGATAGATGTGCTAATTAGTAAAACCTATGATGTTATACCCGATCTATCGTGGGGGTGCCTTGCAGTGTGCATTGGGGTGCATTCGACCTGGACGTAGTGCACCTAAGGATCCTTAAAATAAATACAGAGGTAAAATCCCTTTTCCTTTCTAACCGTGTTTGATTCTTGATTTTAAGACCAGCAAAAGGCATCACATTAAGTCAAGCATCTCCACTGTAAAAAAAAGTTTTGTGCTGGACTGATATACAGTGTTGGGCACTATTTTAGTCCTCAACACAAAACGAACCATCCATCAGATCTAGGATAGCCACTAGTTTAAGTTACACTCAAGTCAGAAGGCAGAAAGTTATGCATCCATTCCATAACACCCAGAAGTTTAAAAATACATTAAAAAAAAAAAAAAGTCTAGTGGACTAGTCTTAGCAGATTTGTTTTGTAAGATAAATACAAAACATAATATAAGCAAAGTAGGTAGCAATGTTTCTAACTATCAAAGCAATGAGGCTTTGAAATAACCTTGCACTTAAAGCAGCAGGGAAAACAATGTAAATAGAATTCTGATGAATACTGAGAGATTTAAAATATGAATAAAAGGATGATGTNAAAAAAAAAAAAAAGTCTAGTGGACTAGTCTTAGCAGATTTGTTTTGTAAGATAAATACAAAACATAATATAAGCAAAGTAGGTAGCAATGTTTCTAACTATCAAAGCAATGAGGCTTTGAAATAACCTTGCACTTAAAGCAGCAGGGAAAACAATGTAAATAGAATTCTGATGAATACTGAGAGATTTAAAATATGAATAAAAGGATGATGTCTTCTGCCAGAGTGGGTGTGTTCCATTAATTTATTTCTTTTTTCCTTTCCTCTTTGTTATCTTCTTGCACTAAATTTGAAGATAGTTTGCTTGAAAGAAAGTGGAAGGTACTTTTGACACGTAAATACCTCATGGAAGATTATACTCAAGTATCCTTAACTTTATCTGTGTCTTCTACAGAGTTTTCAGAAATTAACTATTGGATTTGCATTTAGAAAATAAAGTTTAAGACAGAAATAATTGAAAAAAAAAGCAGATGTGGAAACTGGTTAAGACTTGGGTTAACACAGCTCTCACTTTATTGATATCCCATAGAACCAGATGATCTCTTAAGAAGGAAAAGAGAAGAAATAAGAGACAAAGAGAGGTCAAGCATATCCAGAGGAAAAAAAATGGATACAATATTTTGAGATTTTTAAGAAAGACTTAAGAATTGGGGGGAGGGAGAAGGAAAGAGGAAACAGAAATGATTGCTAGAGAGGCTATTAATAATAAAATGGGGGGGGGGCTATTTTTTGTTACTTTTAACCAGGGTTTAACTGATATCAATGTAAAAATAATGTAGAGAGAAAGAGGAGGTAATTTCTATTATACACAATTTCTACTATTGTGTATTCACAATATTTTAGTAGTATTATTCATGTAATGATTATAAAAAATATATTTGACAATCATACATTTATTCAAAATAGAGTAAGATAGCTTTGTATTTCTGCAGAACTCAAGTAACAAGGACAAATTGCTCTTCTCAAACATGTCTCTTAACTGGAATGATGTCAATCTGAAGGTGCTCCATAACCACTACCAGACAACAAGCAATGTATGTTACTGTAGGCTTCAAAGCCACTGAAGACAGTGTCAAAAGCATTTCTTGTTATCATAAGCAATGTTTTCTAGTTAAAATAATATCAAAGATCCACAAGCTGCTTAACTACATCTACAGAAACTACAACAAAAGGAAAGAAAAAGATTTCCCATAATTATAATTGTTAATGGCAATCTCTTGATTTTTAGTTGTCTAATGAGGGAAAAATATTAGAGATAGTTGATCTGATATGTGAGGTCATTTTCCATTGCAGATAGATTTAGTATAGAACCACCGCTGGTGATCCCTTTTGCTTATATTGCAGCTCTCCTGAAGAACTAACATACTGAAGCATTTAGTTTCTAGGTACTGTTGAACACCTAGATATGACAGCCTGCAAGACCAAATAAATTCCTGATGCAATCTTGTGTTTTTAAGCAATTTACAATTAGACCACTAATTATCTCTCATTTCTGCCTGTATTTTCATATGTGTTCCTACTGTACCTTCTGTGGACAGGAAAGTTTTGTTCACATGACTATCTTGGACACTGTTATTTACATTCAAAACAATCCTTGTTGAATATGTTTGTACTTGTTGTTTATACTTTAGGGCATGCCAGCTAGCCAAAGGGAGCATGACAGAAATTTGCCAACAGCAATGTCTTTCCCAGGAAGGCAGAGCCCTGTGGGGTGCCGGCTGGGGCAAGCAGGGGCAGGCAGCAGCTCTGGGGGATGGCCCCAGAGGGCAGCAAGCGGCCAGCCATGCACATGGGCAACGGGGGACAGCATTGTCTGAGCATGCGGGCAGAAGACAGCCCCAGAGCCTGGGAAGGGATTGGCCCCTCTCTACTGTGTACATCAGACCACAGCGTCAGTATCACCCTGCAGGCAGGGCAGACACCCACAAGCTGGCTGGAGGTGAGAGGAAGCCACCAAGGCTGTGGGGATGGAGCCTTTGCCCCGTGAGGAGAGGCTGTGAGGCATGCTGAAGTGATTTGTCTTCCATTCTTATGCCAAGACTGATGAAAAGGATATAATGAAAAATAATTTGGCTACTATTTTGCACAGTATGTCATGGACATTGAAATACACAGACACTGAAGGAAACTAAATGACTGAGCTATGTCTGCATATAATAATAGTGGGAATTTTCAGCAATATGTTGAAATGTGGATGTGATCAAATACAGCTGCAAGTACATTTTTTAACACAGTTAAAATAGGTACATAAGTCACTGAAAACATGTTGCTATAATGTAAATTTGTCATTTTTGTTAAAGTAGCAATTTAAATTAAAATGCAGCTATGTTTTCTTAAGTTCAGAAAAGCCTGTGATATGTACTAAGTTTAGCAGACTACCATTTCTGAAGCATGAGAACAGAACAAATATCTGCCCAATACACAACATTTTCCCTTTAGAATTATTTTTCTTTCCCTTCCTTGTTCCTTTTAAAGCAATTTCATTAAAGCTAATTCATCTTGTTGGATTTTTTAACCTCAACAAGCAAGTGATTTTTAATTAATAATTGAAAAATCACTAACTATGACTGACAATACTACATCAAAGGTCTATTTTGGATATCAGGTTTCCAACAAATTCACCAGCTTAATACAAAGAAATGAAATAGACTTATTTTTGTTTGTTTATTTGTTTGTGGTTTCGTTTGGGGGTTTTTTTTTGGGACAGCAAGCAGAATCAAGAAATAAAAAGGTCATAGAACTGATTCCAGAATCTTTCACTCCTATATTTTCTTCTCTGTATGTTAAAACCAAAAGGAGAAAAAAAATCATGCACACATATTCCAAACCCTGTGAATTCCACTTAACTATACAGCAACCATGTAATTTCTAAATAAGCATAGGTTATCCAATATCCCTCGCAGGTCCTTAGGCAAATTTCTTAATATATTTTAAAAATAATACATTAGATTGGTTTTGACTCATATATAGAATGGAATCTGCAACCTATTTTTTCATAATTCCAGTTTAAATCATAGAGAACTGAAGAAAACAGTTTATTTCTGATTAAGGTAACACAACTGGTCAGCAATGCATGCAGGAATAACAGCAGACCTTTCTTGCAATACAAAAATGAAACAGACTTTTTTTTTTCACAGGATCAGAATGAAGTAAAAGTTCTCATCATGTAGAAAACTGCATCTAGAATTTTCAGTAGCAAGTGAAGGAACTGACTCTGAGTACACATTAAATCCATCTTTTGCTACCCACAAATTCTCAATAAAATTCTTGGCCCAGGTCCCAGCCCAGAAGCTGCACTGTTGGAAAGGTATACAGCATCTGAAAACTGAAGTCACTGCATGGAAAATGGTCAGCAGATTTATTTCCGTGATTCATGACGGCACAGGAAAAACTCATCTCTGCACAAAAAAGAATTTTCTTAGGGGTAGGTACTACACTGAAAAAAAATTAATTCCTTGAAGGATAATACCCTACACTTCCTTTTCCTCCAAACCTCATAATCTTCTGGTTCCCATGCAGATTCATTCCTGTCTTCATCATTAATAGGAATTATAATTAATAGCTATCACAGTAAATTCATGTTCAGAAAAGAATATTGTTTCAGAGCCCAAACTAATCTAGCAGCGGAAGAAGGAAGAAACATTGCTACTGAAGGAGGTCAGGTAGGGATGACACAGAGTGAAAACCTACATGGAACAGAAATAAGCTTCCCATTCAAAAAGTAATCTCTCTGTAGAATGATAAATAAATAAGACTTTTTGGATAAGTTATAGTAAGCATAAAAGATTGTACAAAATGAGGCAAAAAATAAATTCATTTGTTTTGAAAGCACACTCTAGTAACAGCCTCTTTGTAGCAGAAAAAATATTACAGTGGATTGTCATTTCAAGGTTGGATATTATATGTCCTATAATCTGTACAGATTTTTTCTGATAAACTTGCTTTTCAGACTCTACCAACAATCTTGCTTCTGCAAAAGTCTGCAAAAAATGTGGTATGATCAGACTGACAAACATCTTGTTGTAAATTCCAGTGAAGTACAGCCAACCTACTTGGATTGAGGCCTGCACTGCTAATCTGAAAGCTACAAGGAAGAGAAGCCATGGAAACCACAGAAGAACAAAAATGAAGCTGACTTGAATATAACCTTCAAATAAGAACTTAATAAGAAAATGATGGAATATTAATTAAAAATGCCAACAAATTAAACACATTCAGCATGATATAACAATTGCTGTATGTGGCAATTGTTTATTGAAACCACATTGTGCTTATTGATACAGCAACGGAGGAGGAGCAACTCAGGATTTATTCCCATTCTGTGGTCATCCATTCTTAGCTTTTCAAGTACTTACAATTTTAAATCTAGATATTACAGGCAGAGTAAGCATGACGCTACAGTTCTGCAAGTAAGCACTAGATTCTGACCTGGACTTATTCAACCCCACTTGTTGATTTCTTTATATAAGCATGGGAATATATGGGCTTTGTCTATAGGCATGGTTGTACAAAGCCATTTATAAAACTATATGTTATTTAATATCATCATTGTAAGCTTTATGGCAACCATGAGATGAGGATCACAGAATCACTCTAACATCCTCAATAAATAAATACTCAAGTAATTTAATAATAAACAAAAGAAAAGGAAAGGAGATCTAGAGAAACATATTTTCTGACACTGGCAATGAAAATGTTAGAATCCAAGCCTTCTGATCACTGCTGTAATCTCTATAATCATTAGTGTATTTTGCTGACACTGTAATTACTGCACAGTTCAGGGACAGGAGTTTCCAAAACCCTTTGTCAGTGTCCTAGACCAGAAGCAACTTAATAAATCAGACCAGGCTATGGCCCACACGACAGCCAGGAAATACAAAGGCATACAGACTTACTTTTAGGTCCGAAAACTAAATTTAGAGTCTGAACCCAGACAGTGATTTTTCAGTAGTTTACTTTTTCTAGGAATAATACTCTTGCATAATTTAATGTGACCCAAAAAGGACGAAGCTTAAGCGTTTCTAACATTCTCAAATCCCTTCAGTGTGTTAACTCCCTTAGACAGTTAAAGCTCCTTAGGCTGGACTGTCCAACCCTCATTCTCAGCAGGCAGCCTGGGCCCTAGTGAATGAGCACTGTCCTTTCATTTATAGTGATGCTGAGGGGCATTACCCAGGGGTGGAGGACAGCAGGCAGAGTCTGTAGAACTGCAAGAGGCAGTGTTGATTGCAAGCTCTGTCTGTATTCAGTGGAGCTAAGAAAGCTCCGTACACCTTGAAAGCAAGAGAAGCACTCTTAAAAAGCCTGTGATCCTAAAGATATCTCAGGCCATAGTTCATAAGACTCTTTGTAACTGCTGAAAAGGCAAAGCTGAAAGACTAATCTGTAAATTGCTCCTCTAGTCTGTTTCAAACAATTGATTAGTGCGCATTTGCTAAGAATTCTACGTTACTTCAGACTGCTGAGACTTGTGTTGCAAACATGGCATCTGGACAGGCATATACACGTGACAAAGGGGTCCACATATCTGCAATTCGCCATATATGGCATATATATTATATATTCACAAAGAAAGAAAACTAACAGAATGTTAAAGATATACCAGCCCTAACACAGAATTATGAAAGTATGAGGAATGGTAAATTTGCAAACACCTAAAGCAATGCAATCATGTTTTTTACTAGCATGATCAGTTAATATTTATAACTCAGAAAATCCCAAACATTTGCACAGCAGTAGGAAAAGGTATTCTTAGTCAAGGATGTAGTCTAAGTCCAACAAAAAAGAGTACCTTCCTATAAAACCTTGTCATGGGTTAGCATAGTTTGAGTTTTGAGGAAAGACTCCTTCAGGCTCGGAAGTGATTTTTTTGCAAAGAGGTGCTTACAGTTTCCTCTAGACCTGACCTAACCAATCAACTGGCTAGTTGGAATATTGACAACTTCTTTAAGCCACTTAAGAAGCTTGGTACGCCTCTGTGATGCACATTTAAGAACGAACAGAGCCCGGGAAGGCTCTCTCTGACTTCCGGCTTTCGGACAGGTGACTGGGGGAGGCCCGGGGCACGGCCCAGCGGGGCCGGCCAGGAGACCACCCTGGAGCGGCCCTGTTCCATCTGCGGCCCGGCCCGGCCCCCCCACCCCTGCTCCGGCCCCAGCCATGCTTCGGGCGGGCCAGGCCCCCTCAGCTGCTCCGGACGGGCCATGCCCCCCCTCACCCACTGCTGCTGCCCGGCAAGGAGAGATAAGCGAATTCCAGCTGCAAGGCCGGGTGAGATTAACTCTTTTAGTGCTGTAAGATTTCTCCAGAACAGATGAAGCTTCCAGACATTCAATCCTCTCCTGAGTCAGAGGAAAAGGACAGATGATGGCACGTGAAATAAACAGCACAGAGACACCAAAGTCAGCGAAGAAGGAGGAGCTGAAACCCTGAGAGAGGAGAAAGAGGAGATGCTTCTCCTGGAAGCTGAAATTCTCTTGTAAGGCTGTGGTGATGGACTATAATATATATCAGTGTACCCGTTGTAATTTCATGAAAGCATGGGGGGGCAGAGCGTTCAAACCGCAACCATGGGTAGAAGTACCTGTGCTGCATTAAGCAACTACTGAAGTAGCTGTGATTTAATGAGAAGTTTTAACAGAGAGAGTTGAAAGTGATGTAGACTCTCTTGCTCCCAGAGGAAGGCCTCTGTGCCTTTTCAGTTGAAGGTGATGAGGACCCTCTTGCTGCCAGAGAAGAAGGGGGCCTCTGTGCCTAGAGATAAAGATGCACCTACAGACAGGTGAAAAGAACTTTTGTTTTGAAGGAGATGAGGACCCTCTCACTACCGGAGAAGAGGAGGACCTCTGTTCCTAGAGATGAATATGCACCCACAGATGGGTAAAGAGAACTTTTGTTTCTGAACAGCTCATCCTTAAAATGGTACCCCATTAGCTAAAGATGAAACCCTCGAGCAGTTGTGGGGAAAGCTGCAAGTTGAGGGAAGGGACTTTCACAGGCAAGGAGAAACCATTCCGGGCGGCTGCCTTGCTGTGACACTGAGCCACAATAGAACTGTTTAACTATTTTCGTGTGGAGATGTCTCCACAGCATGAGCAAGAGAGACTCCTCTCCCTAGGTGGACTGAGAAAGTTCTTATAGAGATGGTAAACTGACTCTGGAAAACCTTGAGGGTTGTTTTTTCACGTTGTCGGTGGGAGGAGGGAAGAAGGTGGGGGGAGGAGAAGTGTTCTGAGGGTTTAGTCTAACTTTTTTTTCCTGCCTTTTAGTTCTGTTAATAAACTTCTTGATGCTTTTAAGGTTTAAGTTTTGTGCCTGCTTTGCTTTTCTCCTGGTTCTTATCTCACAGAAGGAAAATAAGTAAGTAATGGGCTTTTTGAACCAAACCACTACAAACCTTTAAAGGAGCTCCTCATTTAATCATAAGCAGCTGTTAAAAGATTACAGCTCGTTACATTCATGTTTTGCCTTCTGTAGAACAATTCAAGGTGAAATTCATGATCTCAGATAGAAGAGGAAGTTAGGGATATCTCAGGTCAGTATCCTGTCTTTCTTGCTAGAGACCTCTTATATTACTCTTTCATCTACTTGATGCTTACCCTGCACCTGCTGTTGTTAATTAATGAATTCCATAGAAGCTATCAAATAAATTTTGCCAATTACATAAAAAAGAGGAATTGCTCATTTTAATGGAGTGACATGTTATAAGAGAGTGATGTTGAGTGCTAGCTTTGAAAAGCTAGACTTACACATATTTTGATTGTAATAACTATTCTAATTTTCTTCTTGAACAATTTACACTATGATTCAAAAGACTTCTATTAAAATGCACAGAAGCAATACTTCCACACATAGAGAATATCCACATATTGTATTAATGCGAAACAAGCTACTAGCTTTTTGAATTATGGTCATATAGAGTGGAAACAGTGTAATGAAAAAAGAGCTTCCAATACTTCAGTGAGGCAAAAAGAAAAGCTATTTAATCTGATAGATTCTAGGAAAATTTTCAGTTGTAGAAGAGAGTTATCTGGAACAGATATGCATAAATTTAACTCTGTTTAAGTACTGTGGTAGACCAGTGTTCTATATCATTACCCAAACAATGGCTTGGTTGTATTACAATTTTTCATCTTCCTAATGTGGGCAAGGCTTACAACTCAGTCTTTCTAAAAATGGCTTCCTTTTCTCCTGTCTCAACACCAGCACTCGATTCTGTCATGGAACAGTTTTGGCAGCTGTGGGTCCTGGACTCAAAGCTCTGGAATGTAATTTTTTTTTTTTTTTTTAATGAGTACTGGTGCATTGATTGGCTTTCTAAAAGAAAAATATAGGAACAGTTAGGGATCCAAAAACTCAATGAGCATGTTTCTGTTTTTGAATGGATGAAATTATTAAGAAGCAGTCAGAAAGATGGACAAGAGTGTGTTCAAATCTTTTGGTATCTGAGTACTTGTAGACACTTAAATTTAAGGCAAGTGGCAAATGCCAGTGGTCCATCCTAACTTTTGTTTTAAATGATCCACAGACCTCTGAACATGATTAATACTTTCCCTGTTAAAAGCAGGTAAACCTTTGAGATAAAAAATTTATCTTAAGGGAATTTCATTTGGAGGAAAAAAGTAGCAATTATTATAAGTATAAACTGAGAAACATTCCAAAACATTGTGATTTAGATCTCTCTGAGGGGATTATTTTCCAGAGAAGATAACAAATAATCTTAAATAATTCCTGGTCTCTGGGAGCAAGTAAAAATACAGACAGCTCTGTATTATACTCCAAAATACTTAGGTCAATATTATAGTTTAGCCAGGAAAATAATGATTTTCAAGTAATTGGATCAGCAGCAACAGCATATATAGGACTGTCTTAACTTGCACCAGACAGATTTCTTTCCTACAAAATGCAAATACAAGGAAAGGCTAGTCAGAGGAGAGCTCCTCCTATCATCCAAGGATTTTTCTTTATCTGTCATGTCAGCAGCTGCATGGGGCAGGGCTTGTAATTCCTGTGGTCTGGTGATTTCCCATCCATGAGGAGCTCAAATCTGGATTCTGCAGCATCATTTTATAACCATTTAGAGATATATGATTTTTAGCTGAGAAGTCTGGAAATTCCTTAGTCAACAGGCTGAGGATCCTCTACTGTTATACATAATATATTTAGAGTACAATGTACTATTACACATAAATAATACAGAGTACAAAGGAAAAAAAAAGTACGGCTCAAAAATAGAATAAATAAGATGTTCGTGGTATTTAAATTCTGAAAATTAACCCTTCCATCTAAAATGCACAAGCAATAAATTCTGAATATCACAATCAACTGGGAAAGTTTAGATATACATCTAGGTTTTCTTCATGTTTTACATGGCTTGCTTTTCTTCTTACTTCATAATGATGTAGAGAAATTCTAGTCAATAACTTTATCTCAGAATCAGACCTCAGCACAGAAAACTTTGGATTTAATCTGAGGTTTTAAACAATTGCTCAGTGAAACAGATACTTTTTATAGAGTTATCTCAGAATTCCTGAATACCCAAAAGTATCATCTCTGACTTGCAGGAACACATAAATAGGAACCTCCCGAAAACTGTAGGAGTATAATCCTTGAGACATTCTTTAAACTAGGAATTTCCTGAACCTTAAGTTTTCTGTCTAAATCCATTATATTTTAAATTATTTTCCCCAAGTTCTTAAATTATTTTCAGTATTTTTTTTCCAGAAGAAGTAGGAAAAACACCATAACTTAGGAATTGTGAAATGTATCTCAGGGGCTTCCTTTGAATAACTTTTTTAGTGTAATCTCAGCTATTGACTTTGAACAAGACAGAAAATGATAAAAATATAAGCCCTCCTCTGGCGTCTAGTAATTTTCTCCCTGACAAAAATGATGATGGAGCTATACCAATAAGCTTGGGGTTTAGTGCTTATATTGAAAGTAAGAAAAAATGGCTAGAGTATTAAGAGGCTAAACCACGTTTTCTCCAAGGCTGGAAATATACTGGAAAGATGAGGAAAGCATTTCTATGAGTCATTTCAATGACCAACATAAAGCCTTTGCATAGGAAGCCTATTTTTCATTGGACTGAATATAACAATCCAAGATACTTTGGCTAACCTGTACTTTGTCACACAATCTTGCAAACAATTGCTTAAAACTGCCTTACAAGCACCTATTGTATTTCCTCACTAAACATCTTTACTTAAGGAACTGGTTACTAGAAAACAAAAGCTCTTTGATCTCTCCAGCTTTTGTGGAGAATTGCAAGGCATTACTATAGCATCACTGCTAACAGCTTTTAATGCATACACCTAGAAGCTATGTAAGTCTGCTCACTGATTGTGGCCATTCTCTCATACTATTAAAGACTTATCTGGTGCCTCTGAAGTACAGATCTTCACCCAAACAGCTGTGGAGTTATGGGGATATTAATTTTCAACATCATAAGTGAATCAACCATTTTGGATGCTCTCAGCTACCCACAAAAATAGTGGTGACATGGTCTTTTTTAGAGGAGCAAAGATACATACTTGAGAGAATAACTTAAAAATATGGATCACCTTCCTGAATTTTCTCAGAAAGCATCAAGTCAGTTCACGTCTTCATCAAGGGAAAATACAAAGTTTAAAAAAATGATCATTAAAACACTAGCTGTCCAGCTTTCACTGAGGCTCTGTGTGCACACCAGTTTTGAAAAGATGCAAACAGAAAAGCCTACCATATGTGAGTCACAGCACTTCTAAAAAGAACCAGAGTGGGAGATTTATTGGGGAACTATTATAAAAGAAGCTGTTTGTGTTTTACAAAACCAGTTTTACATAGGTTTTCTCATTAGATACACCATTATCTCACTGGAAATTACATGAAAAAAAGGATTGGTCCAATGAATTGAGAATGATTGATCCTGAAATACAGTTTGTGCTTTCTTTTCTGGAAAATTATACTCTATGTCTGCTTCTATAACAATTTTTGTATTACTACAGTTGAGTCACTTGCAGCACTTTTTGGATACCTCAGTAATCGTGTACTTTGATTTGTAGATGCCTTTCCTGTTGATAGGCAAAGATGACGAACAGTCAGGATTGCATTTGAGGTCAACAGTTCCCCTCTCAACTTAGTGCTGTGTTATGTGAGGTAAATTGAAAAAAAATGGATCCATCTGTCTCAGAGCACTCAAGAAAAGTAGATGCTTTTGAGCTTAATGTCTATGAACCTTTGAATCCACATCCATAAAATGGGAACAATGTCCTGTATATGCTACAGAGATTTTGGAAAACCAATTCACTAGTATTTATGAAGCAAAAATTTGGAAGAAGTGCTGAAGAAAAGCCCTGGTTGAAACCAGTGCCTGTCTTTGAAATAGACTACATAGCACACAGTGAACAAGTCACATTTAAGGTATTTCACGCAAAATACCAAAAAGTTATTTCAAGTTCTTCCATCCTACCTGTTGCCTACCAAATCAGTCACACAGAGAAAACATTATGTGCATCAGTAGTAAAAGACAGTATCACAGAGAGATGAGGTTGGTAAAGAAGTTCTTTAAGTCATATGTAAATGAAGATTGCAAAGTCATATTTTCTGGGCACTATTCAGTGTAGATGTGTTCTCAAGCATTCATAACTGTACAGAAAGAAGATCACAGGAATGTCACAGGATCCCTGTGAAAGTAATTAAAAAAAAAAAAAGACCACTGCCTTGAAGGGAAATCTAGGAATATTTTGCAGAGTACTTTCTGCTTGTGTGAACATAAAACACTTATAAACATGCATACGACCAGCACAACTTGGAAAAACAACAAGTCACTGGTACCCGTACTGACAGAATTGTAATAATGTGCCATTTTCTTCTCTGGACCACAGAAAATAAATGTTTTTAAAGAACAGTTACAGGCATTCTGGCAGCAAAACAGTTACTTCGTAAAATCCTGAACTGCTGCAAAATTACCCAAAATGGTAGAACAAAGTGTTAATTTTGACTGATCTGAAATTTCTTTTAGCAGTAGTAAAGCACTAAGGACAACTTGTCTGAGAGCAGATGGGTTAGCAAAAACACAGTGGATTGTTTAATATCTTCACTACTTTTTTTAACTAGTTTCTTTGACCTGAGCAATAAGATTTATCAAAAGACATCCACCCTGTTCTTCTAAAGTCCTAGCTCTACACACTCCCACCAATGATATTTGAACAACATTCCCTCATACATGAAGAAAGATAACCGAAGAAAGGTAAAATTTGATTTAAAAGGGGCTAAGCATGGCTGTGCCAAGACAAATTTCTTGGATCACTCTACCCTAGAGAGTAAATAAATACTCAATCCTATAAAGTATTTAATCCCTAAAATACATCACTGATTCATGGTAACATCAGACACTAATGAGCCACTGCTTCTGTTAAACATCGAGATGTATCAGCTCTTGAAAATATCAGACCTAAAAGTTTACAAAATCATAGAAGAGGTACGACTCAAAGTCGAAGTGGTTCATCTGGTCCAACCTCCCTGCACAAGCAGGATCATCCCAGAGCGTATTGCACAGGATTGTGCCCAGACAGTTCTTGAATATATCCAGGGAGGGAGACTCTACAACCTCTCTGGGCAGTCTGTTCCAGTGCTTGGTCACTCACACAGTAAAGAAGTTCTTCCTCATGTTCAGGGGGAACTTCCTGTGTGTCGGTTTGTGCCGGTTGCCTTTTGTGCTTTTGCTCGGCACCACCAATCCATTCTCTGGACACACTCCCTTCAGATACTCATATGTATTGATAGGTTCCCTCTCAGTCATCTCTTCTTAAGACTGACCAGGCCCAGCTCCCTCAGCCTTTCCTGGTAAGAGAGATGGTCTAGTCCCTTAATCATCTTGGTAGGGCAAATTCGCTGCAGTTTAAAATCTGCTGGCTTGTATCGTTTCATATTAAAGACTGATTAAGCATGATTCCCAAGTTATTTACTTCTACATTCTTTTCATCAAAAATATCTGCTGCTAGACAACATGAAATCCTTCAGACCTGAAATAAATACCTTGCCAGAATACCTTCCCTTACAGAAGAGAATGAAAATATATTTTTCATAAAACTGTTTTCCCTGTTAGATTTCTTGGTTCATTTAACAAAATTATTCCTTTCAAAGCATTATTTTTTTTACATAACCTATAAAGTTATCTTTACTCATTCATATTTAATGAAAGATAATCTCCCTTTGCATGTACAAAGCAAACAATGGTAACAAATTAGAATGCCAAAACTCTGAATAAGAAAAATTACCATTAGAAAGCAAAAGACTAATCTCTGTGTCTTTTGAAAAAGTTTGTCTTTAAATAATGAAACCTCATATGCATTGACACCCATGAACCCTCCCTGTGAACAAGTCTTTATTTACATGGTATTTACAATATTTTTAGGGTAACACTTTTATGTTAAAAAATCTAATTTTGTTACTTTCCATAGATTAATGAAGCAGAATGAAAAAAATCTATCACAAAAATCTGTATTTCTGCAATAATTTCTTATGAAATGTTTTGGAATAATAGAAGATTCCTACCGGGTCTTCTGTTTTGTGGTTATTCAGCAAATCAGATAGGAAATCATCGTGAAGACTTTCTCTCCGAATCAATGTAAATTCACGTAGGAAAACTGCTCCTTGATTTTGGTCTCCAAAAACCTAGAAGGAAAACACGATATTAGGAAATGCAAAATTTTAATTCTGTCATAGACATGATCCTAATATCCAGAAAAATATGACTGGAAGATTAAAAGGCCAGTTAATAGTCCTCTGTCTTCCCCTACTACACTTGTTCTAACTAGACAGCATTGCCATTAATGAGAACATTGACATGCATTAAAAGAATGTCAGTAAGTTAATAAATAATTTCTATTTACATGAAATTCTGTTGTGAAAGAAGTTTCTATATTGTTATTTACATCTATGGTTTTTAAGACAGACAATGTTTAAAAACTCTTTTGTGAAATGAGTAAATTTTTAAATTGTATTTTTACTTTATGAAACAGATCATGTTTGTCCAGCATTTTGACTGCTCTATCATAAGAAGATAGAGCTTAAAACTTCAAAGGGACAGAAAAAAATTATTTATAAATACCTCGGCTAGAAAACTCCAATATGCACATGCATTCAAAATAATTTAAACTAATTTTATATCTATTGTTTTTAGGAATATATATAAGCCACCTGAGAAAGAGGTTGTTTCTTCAGTGATTAACTAACCAATTACTATCAAAATGCCCTAGGTACAATTATGACATGTATATATTTATATATTTTAGAAATAAATAATGAAAACAAATCCATATCATTCTTCAAGCTCTCACACCCATTTTTTCTTAGGTTGTTCAAGTCAAAGAAATTTTTTTAGGTATAACATGAATTTAAAGTGTTGGAAACCAGTGAAATATCAGGGAGGGTTTTGGAACATGTCAGAACACTACTGTTTCATTAGGCTGCCTCTAACGAATTCCATTACAGGTGAAATACCCATAAAAATTGTTAACAACCAGGAAGAGGGACTATATTATCTCTGGAAATCTAGTAGATTTTTCAGTTACCAGCACTTCACAACATATTTGGAAGGCCATTCAGTTTGAGAGAACAGTATGTTTTATCAAAATGACTAAGTAAGAATACTTTACTATTTGACAACAGTGACTGCAACACTAGTGTGAATCAGGCAAATGCAACTATCATAAATAATTTATTTGTATGAGATTCTGACTGATGTTCCAGAAGAGTATCTTTTTTTGTTTCTCCATCTCAGAGATGGATACTATATAAGATACTACAATGTACTATAATCAGGAACAGTGGATATAGTATTTCCTCACTCAGATAAGCAAGGTACTTACAAATGGACCATTATTACTCACAACAGCTGCAGTTACTACATTTTACTAAGTCCATGGTCTGCTGCTTTTATTATGACTAAATGACTTCTATTCATCCTTCTCTATAGCCAGGTGCCATAGTTAAGATGTCTCTACTTATTCTAGCTGAGTTCCAAGGTCCTGTGAATAACATGATGTTGTAGTGTCCAGTGGGAGAATGAAGTACAGATTTACCTTGCACTCCTTACAAGTGAGTTGGTACTGCTTTTTGGGAGGAGGCAGTCCTCCCTGCCAGCTAGGAACTGAGATCAGAGCTTCTGAAAAGCTAGGGCAATTATAATGGGCTGACTAGAAGAAGATTATCTAATTAACTTACAAAGGGGATGGGAATATCTTTCTATGAAGTGGGTAATGGGAAGAACTGAGTCCCTGAATCCAAACTATATGCCCTAAATATAATAGACTTTTTCTTTGATGTAAAATTCTTGCCTCTAGTAATGAAATAGAGGGCACCTAATTCTTCCCGGTTGCTTTGAGATCCTCTGCTATAAATTTTATTTTTTTTTTTTTTAAAAAGAAGGCAAGAAGAAAAAAAACCCATCAGCCCATAAAAGGAATAGTTTTACAGGAGTAGGGTTTTAAAATTTATACTTAGCTTCCTATCTTGTGGATAACATTGAGACATACACCCACTGATTTTATTCTTATATTATTGAGTCATAGCAGTGAAGCATACTCAGGGGTGTCTGAGGAAGAAACATGCATGTGCTCCAAAGAAAAAGAAGCTCTGTTACAGACACATAATCTTTTGGACAAACCCTTATCTTGCAAATAAAAATTTTCTTGAAATAGCTCGTACTTCATAAAAATGTTTTAACTCAAGATTGGCAAGAAATGCTCAAACAGTAGAAGTTATTTCAAGAAAGGAAATCTGGTCTTTTATTCTACTTTGAAATAATAGCATCTCCTTGTGATTTTGAACACTTGTGATCAGCAAATCTAATGATAAAATTATAAAATCACAGAATTGTTTAAGTTAGGAAAGACCTTTAAGATCATCTAGTCCAACTTTTAATCCAGCACTGCCAAATCCACCACTAAATGAAGTCCCTAAGTGCCACATCTACATGTCTTTTAAATACCTCCACGGATGGTGACTCAACCATGTCCCTGGGCAGCCAGTTCCAATGCTTGTCAACTTTTTCCATGATGAATTTTTCCTAATGTCTAATCTAAACCTTCCTTGGCAAAACTTGAGGCCATTTTCTCTTATCCTACTGCTTGTTACCTGGAGAAGAGACCGACCCCCACTTCACTGCAAGCTTCTGTCAAGTCGTAAAGAGCAATAAAGTCACCCCTGACACTCCTTTTCTCCAGCTAAATACCCTCAGCCACGCTGACCCTTTCCTCATGAGACTTGTGCTCCAGACCCTTCACCACTTCCACTGCCCTTCTGCAGACATGCTCCATCACCTCAATGTCCTTCCTGTCACAAAGGACCCGAAACTGAGCACAGGATTTGAGGTGTGGCCTCACAAATGCCGAGTACAGGGGAACAATCCCTGCCCTAGTTCTGCTGGCCACACTGTTGCTGGTACAGGCCAGGATGCCACTGCCCTTGGCCACCTGGGCACACCCTGGCTCATGTTCAGCCACTGTCACCGGCACCCTCAGGTCCTTCACCTATTGGCAGCTTTGCAGCCACTCTTTCCCCAGACTGTGGTGCTGCTTGGGGTTGTTGTGACCCAAGGGCAGGACATGCCACCACACCTCGTTGAATATCATACCACTGGCCTTGTCCCATCAATTTAGCCTGTCCAGACCCCTGTGTTACTAATTTCAGAAATCAAATTACAGAGTCACTTCTTCACCAATGATTCACCTTCCTATTTAGTTCCTGTAAAAATATACCCAGATTCCAAAAATTCTTTTCCTTGTAAGTGCAGTCAGCTTCCTGTTATTAAAATTCCAGTCTGTTTTTCAAAATAAATGAAATCTCTTGATAAAGAATGCAGATGCAATATCAATAATCTCAGTAAGTTATTGCTAATGTTTAAAACTTAAGTGTCTACCATATCAACATTTATGCTCTGACTACTTCTAATTACATAGGTGGGAAATAGGTGTCAGAGGCACTAGTCAGAAAGAAGAGACAGAGCTAAGTGGTCAAAAAAAAAAAGACACTGGGATACTGAAGATGAAGGAAGAAGATGAGAAATAAAAAACCCCTAGAAGAGCAATAATGAAAGAATGTTTTATTTTTCTTTTAATTTAGCAAATATGAATTATAAAGTCTTGAAAAAATGGACTGAAAAGTATGTGGTCATCTAAAGAAGGTTATTCTCTGCCTGATTCATATAATATACTTTTCTTCTTTGAATAGTAGTTCAGTCTGGGTTTGCTTTAACTTATACAACATCTGATAAAACTTAGTTCAGGTAAAATATGGTCATCCTTACTGAGAGAGCTGGAATCAATCCATTAAAGGTGAGTGTCAGTAAATTGGAATAATGTCCTGAAAGACTGTCTTCTATTTTTCAAGTTTTCCTTGAGGTCTTGGCTTCATATATATGACCATTTCATTCTCTCACAAAAACTATTTTCAGCATAACACAGCCACCATATCTCTCAACTATTTCATTCAGTTTATGATCAGGCAAGCTTAGAAAATATCTCCAAAAATAATCCAAAGTAGCCTTTCTTAAGCAGTGAGCAAACCATAGAAAGAAAGAGTGGCCTGACAGAAATCTGACCGTTAGCAGCAGCAACAGTAATTAGCATCAATATGTGTCTTTTCAAGAACTTGCAGACAACATTGTAAATGAGGTTTCAGTAGTGCATATGAAAATCAAAAGCATATCATTGAAGTTTCTCAGCATGAGGAATATGGGTATTCAGGTACTCAACTGACATTGCAAAGGAGCCTTTTATGAAATTGATACGAGATAAAATTCCAGCAAATACCTAAGCAATAATGTTTTTCTCATTTTAGCTCAGTTTCTATCTCTCTTAAATCGATGCAAAACATGAATTGTTCCATTAGATCCAGTGGTGTGAGTCCATACGGCAGAAATCTTTGAGGAATCAGGCTTACAAATATATAATTAGAAAATAAAAGACCTGACACAAAACAGAGGATGAAAGGATGTATCCCAGCTAACACTGTGTAAGTTTTCTTGCACTTTATTACTGACCCACCATGGAACTAGCTTCATTAATTTTGCTATGACCAGCAATAAAGTAAACTACTAATAATTATTGCTAGCAAGGTGTAATAGTAATATTTTGCTGAATTCACAAGGCACAGGAATAACAACACATGTCTGGAATCTGATGCAAATAATCATGGTAACTTTAATATCATCTTTCTCAGCACAGATGAGGAATTTCAAAGTACCTCATTCACAAAGCAGAAATATCAAATGTGGCCTCAAATATTTATAATTAAACATTTAGGCCCATTCCAGGAGTAGTTTCAAGGTAACAGTTACTCAGTTGAAGCTTTTTTTATTTTGTATATTCAAAGTCTAAAGCACACAGAAAATTATCACTAACATCAAAACTAGAGTAAAAAAAAATGTACTGGTTTATTAAAAATACTTCTGAGAAATTTGTTTAAAATATCATATTTTTTAAGTTTGCTTTTTTTTTACCACAAGGCCTACAGTGTTTTGACAATGAGAAGAAGGATTACTTTGCTAACTAGCAGTATGAATCTCTTGATTTTCTTGACAGAAACAAATTAAAACAGGAAATATGACAGAATTTAAGGTATTAAATATCAGAAAGGATAGCATTGACATTTATAGTGAGGGATGAGGAATGCAGGCTTTTAACAAGCCAAGTCATTGCACACTGCCTTTTTTTAGACTAAACTAAAACATTGCCTTTTTTTAGACATCCCAAACATCATAACAACTTGTGCATGTATTTCAACTCTGAATTAGTCTCCAGAAAACTTAAGAACAAAATTCCACTTTCCTGCCCACACTTCTAAGAGAAAGAGTGGCGCACTTTTATATGAGTGACAAGAGCTTTACTGCATCCTCCAGCCCTGCCAATCATGCAAGAAGGAAAGGCATCCCAGAAGACTCAAAGTGTGTATAAGCAGCGGCTAGCTGTCAAGTAAACTTGATTCCTACCACTGTTGCCTCAAGAAATTGTTCAACAAAATCTCACAGGGAATTCTGAAATAAGAAAATTATTACCATTGCCTTACAAATTCTGCCATGGTTTTGTGCTGCAATGTTGATCCAAATTTTCCTTTTCTGTCCAAATACCAGGTCCCAAATTCAGAAGCAATTATAATCTGGCTCCAAATCTAAATTCTAAAAGCTGTTTGTCTTTACCAAAGTCCATGCAAGAATTTAAGATATGCAGAAACATTACAGCCCAATTCTGCCACTGTTAATCATTCTGAACACTTTTCATTCCTCCATGGAGACCCAGAAAGCTATGCACAATTTAAAATCTATTCTGCATGTTGCCCTCTGGGAATTTATTGCATATGAGCACTCTATGATTTTAAGAGAAATACATCCTAAAGGAGATACTACCCAATTTAATTAAGGACATCATTCTCCAAGTCCTATGTTTCCTTATTATATGTTTCAGAAATGTTCAAAAATTTCCAAATTAATTTTCTAAGTCCCCATAGGGAAATATGCAGATTCAAGTAAACAGAGAGACTGTGTCAATGCATTTGTAATAGGGTTTAAAATTTGAAGTGTTTGCTGTCATGGAGTCAACTCTTGCTTTAAACCAAAGACTAGAAGAATCCATGTGAGAGACAAGGTAGAATCCAAAGTAAAAATGTGGCATTTGGGCAGAGGTAGCAACAGCTCTAGCTTAGATTTTTCTTTCTCTTTCATAATTTCTGTCTCACAGATTGGACCCTAGAGCTGTGAAGATGACTGTTGTCCCCATGGAAAGTCCCTTCCCTTTCATGAGATTTAATTTTCTTTGTATTAGTTCAAGCAAATGGTTTTATTGCCAAAACAACAACAAGGACAAAACAACAAAGCTTTTATTTTTCTTTCATTTTTATGAGGTTAGATGAGATTATATGTTTCATTTCTAGGCCACTGTTAGAAAGTTAAAGAAAATTGTGGGCTACTATAATAAATCATCCATATATGATGGCATTAAGCTTCCAGTGCTTAATGTCCTGTGACAGTCCCAGTGCTTAGCCTTGTGACAAATGTGCTCATGTAAATGTAGATAGTTTTCATATGAGCCTCTCCATTACAGGTATGCTGGACAGTCACTCTCCATTACTGGTATGCCGGAGTGGTGTCACTATACAGAAAATATTTATTATCATGTGGGAAGGCAGAAGAATACTCAGGTGATTGTACACACAACTCTCATGCAGTCACAGTGAATAGAGAGATCATAAGAAAGTAGTCAGATTCTCAGCCTATTACCAGTGGTCAGTTCTTTACTGCCTTTGGCAAAGGTTCAGCATCTCTGCTGAAGGTGGAAGAGACTGTCCCAGGGCTAAGCTAAATGCTGTCAGCATATTTCTTTCTATCTTTCCTATAAGTAAGGTTTGAAGGGAAGTTCTCTTTGTTTATGCCAAAGTTTTTTCTTTTTAAGGTAACCTTAAGAGTCAGTTTCACAGCTTTTCTTTTCATGAATAGTTAATAACTCATTCTTGCTTTACAACCCTTAGATTTTATGGCTTTGATTCTCAGCTTGCTAACTGCCTTTCAAATGGAAGAAACGGTTGTCTAGATTTATGAACTAAATCAATTTTAAGCCAACACTTTTTACTTGCAATATTGTCTTCTCATAGATCAAAATAGGATTGCATGTCCTGGGCAGGAAAAGTTGTATAAGAGAAACAAACAAACAAGAAGTATTTACCCCTGTGGAAAACAAATTTTTCCTGAGATCTGATTATCAACAATATTGCTTTCCAATTCCAGTCTTTCCAAACAGTGATGTAATTAATAGTTTCTAACTTAACAGCCAGTCTCTTAGGAAACTGGGTACTGTTTGTAGTGGGTTTGTAGGTTTAAAATTTTTAAAGAAAGAAGGAGATTCTTGTTTGGCTTCTCTGAAGATACCCACATGGTGCCTTGAAATACAAACCCAAATAGCAGTGTATTTCCCAAGGGAATGTTTTATTCAACGGTGAAATGTTCCCACCAGAAATCTTTTTGCTGGTCTTGAAATATATTTCTTTTTTTCTTTCCTCCTTGCCTTTCCACAGAGACTGAATTCATTATTATCTTAATGGTAATGTCCTGACTTCTTTTAAAACTCTGTGAAGGAAATGTGGGTTTGTGCTAATTATTTTCAGTTCTTTGACAACCACAATAGCAGAGTCTGGTTAATGTTTTCATTGAAGGAATTATTTAAGCTCCATTTCGGTCTCTCATTATAAATGAACAAAAGAAACAAAAAGTGGTTTGCCCTCAAGAATTACAGCTTGAAGTGTCCCTCAGACAAAACCACCAGCTACTAACATCTTGGACAGACATTTGCAATGATGGGGATAAATTTGTAAAGCATGCACATGCCTACACTTGACCCACAGTGTGCCAACAAGAGAGAAAGCCAATATGGTCCCATTAAATGGAGAGGCAAAAATGCAGAATGCACAAAACCACAGCAATTATCCTGCTGCCAAGCAACCATAGCAAAAAAAAAAAAAAAAAAAAAAAAAAAAAAAAAAAAAAAAAAAAGTGAAGGAAGGAGAGGGAAAGTGGAAAAAGAACAAGAAAAAACAAAAGCAGACTGTGGGGATAAAAAAGGTGAAGTCCCATAGAAGAAAACAAATCAAAGCTATACAATTCCTTCAAAATCCTGCTGATTAGAACCTTCTTTCTGGCTGTAGTTAGCACAAAATGCATCAAGGTTAAAAAGCTTCACAAACAAGAGCTGGAATTATACTTGAGAATGTTACCTAGTTTCTAATTAACTGGATACACAGGAAATATTTAGATGGGTATGGCTTCTTATCTTCATGAAAGTTACTTTTAAAAAAATATACAAAAATCGACTGTGATTTGAGCAAGAATTGTACCCAAGACCTAAACAGATTTAGTTTCCAAAACAAGCCAAATAAATAGTTATTCAAAATACTCAAAAACAGACACAGAAATTTCTATGACACAAAATTAAAGAAAACCAAAAGATAAGATCTGAAGAGTTAATTTTCTAATGCTTCTTTCACTGCCTTACTTGGTTGACCATGAACAGGAATGGAATGGTTAACTCAACTGTAATTATTTAGAAGCTGCATCAGTTTTTAAATGGTGATAATTAGTATGTGCCATGTGAGAAAAAGGAGCGAGTAACAGCTTTAGAAATCATTCTACAGGCCTCAGTATGTTCATTTATCAATGCACCTTGCTACTGCTCTGCAGTATCTTCCTAAGGGCCAGAATAGACCACAAACTGCATGAACAAATAATCATCTGAGATTAGCAAGATCAGACATTCCCAAATGTCATCTAAGCAGCAGTACCTGATTTCAAATTATTATTGGCATGAAAGTAAGCATAAGATTTGCCATTTTTTTTAACAACATACATCACAATTAGTTGTACTTAAATTATCACGATTTATTTCTCTTGTTATTTTTGAGCATGTTAGAAAAAATGATAGTAATGCAACTTTGCCATAGTGAGAAAATAAGAAATGACAAATATGCATTCAGGAAAATAATGAAATGGATAATTTAATTTAATCTAGAAACTGAATAATTTAAAGTCATTATTTTTCTTCCTCTTTGAATCCCATTGCTCAGCAGATTTTTTATTTAATCTATAAATTCCCTCAGCTTCCTTGAATTCTCTGTTTTGGAAGAGGAAACTGACAAGTTCTCCATAATCACTTCATCAAACTTCCTGGGCACTCTGGGCATTGAGTATTTTCCTTACAAAAATAAAAATTCACAATTATAATGTTCACATTTTCTTCAGTACTTGAATTTTGGGCTTTTTGATGCAGGATTGATGAACACCACTTTTTAACACAGGAATCAAACTACTCATTTGGCTTCTTCTTTTTAATGTTAAATGTCATTATGTTAGAGAATAAGGTGCTCTGCAGGAAATTCACTGAGCTGACATTACGGATATTGTCTCAAATCCTACTGACATGGAGTTCAACTACTTACAATGGAAGGCCCCGTATACATTTTTTTATCTCTATCATATTATTACAAAATAAGGTAATTGTCATGACATAATTCTTCAAATGGGATTACTTATGAAAACAATAGTTTGTTTATTACTGCCTTGTCATATGGTTGTGCCTCTAACCACCTCTACTTTATTAAGAACTAGAATTTCAGGAGTGATACTATTTTCTGCTAATCAAATCTTACAGTATTTACAGCAATCTAGACACTTCAAATAACTAAAACAGTAGTAGAAAACAGTAGTAATGATATCTTTATGACTAGCCATTCAATTAGATAGGTTTCAGTTACCTCATTTCTTTACAATAAAGCACTGCATATTCCATTTATTCCAAGTAAGTATGCCTTTTCTTGGCTGGGTAGCCAAACTACCATTGTTTCCATCAACACAATGACTGGTTTTATTTGTACTTCATAATCAGATTCATAAGCTTTTGGGACAACTTGCAAAATACTGAAATAGAAACCATGATTTTCTTATGTCTGTGAAATATTAAATCATCCAGTACGAAAATTATGAGAATAAGTAGCTCCATGGCATGACACTTTTTGTATGTCTTTACACTGTGATTGTCATTGTAATAGAAGACTTGATTCATAGAGTCTGAGGAATCTATTTCTTCAACTTGTATTTTAGTTTAAAAATACTCTTCATGAGATTTATGATGCTTCTGCCAGTGGTAAGACTGGTTTTAATAACATTAGAGTCTTTTTCATTCTGAATAGTTTGTGAATATAGGAGGGGTTTTGTTGGTTTTGTTTTCCCTTGGGGGTAAAAAAAAGATGAAGATGTGTCTTTATAGGATTTCTCTGAAATGTGTCTTTGGAGGTTTCCTTCTTTTATCCCTCCATATTTAGTATACCTCTATCACATGTGTTATCAATGAAGTTGGTTGGCTCAGACTCTTGCAAACAGAATTTCTTACTTCTCTCAGTTCTTTAAATAAGGATCCCAGTATTTCTGGAGATGATGGTAGCAGGACATTTGACACAAATTAGCAAGAAACAGACCAGATATCCAGCTGTAGTAAATTAGAACAGCTTCATTTAAACTATTAATTTATACCAGCTAAAAAATTATACCTGCTTTAACAAAAATATTTGGATTTTTTTTTTTTAATCACAGCAGAACTTTCTAATTACTTATTCAGCATTCCATACATTTTTTTGGGCTGTACTGCTCAGCCGGTTACTATTTTTCTAATTTACTTTTAAAGATATTTTGAGAGGTTGATGTCTGAGTGCAGTGGCCAGTGACACAGCAGCTGCCCAACACTATCAGATGGTGCATCCAGCCAGATAACAGCTTCCTCACACTGTTTCCAGCTCATGCTAAACCCCACTGCCTCTTCCAAGCACAACCAAGATCCCCTTCGCTTCCTGTATTACAGGGTGTCTCCTTATCTGTGCATAAAACAGAGCACCCCTTTTACACTGTGTTCCTACAGTCAATAATGAGAGAATTTCCTAGAACATGAGTCATATGCCTTTTGTGACAGACTTACTTGAAACTTGTTTCATGTTAGATACTGTTCTTAGTTTCACTGAGTGATTTTTCAGCATTTTCAGAATTTCATAGTATTGAAGGCCAGAGGCCACATTCATTATCAGGCTACACATTTCAGACATAATTCCTGCATCAGGCAATCAGTGTTCTCCACATTACTCATAAATAACTTTTGGATAAAGGAAAATATGTATTTTAGAAGAAGCATCCCATCTCAAAATGCATCTTATTACTTGATGATTAGGGAGCATAAAGTAAAATCCTGTACTAGCATATGTTTATTAGAGTCATTACACCTGAATTTCTCCAAAAATAATTTTCAGTGCAGTTTGTCGTATCTTTCTGTTTAAAACACATAACTTAGTGCTAGTTAAGTCCAGCTTAAATAAAAAAGCAATTGTATAATTTTATATGCAAATGAAAGAAATACCAGCAAAGTGTAACATCCAGCAGCTGGTAATAGCTGCTAGAAGATAACTACCTGTATTTAAGGCTGAGGCACAGACAGAAGCAGAATCCAGCAGCCAAGGGAGTCTGCACAGAGGTAGACAGAGCAGAGAACCAAGCAGACTCTCAGTATGCTCTCAAATGCCTGCCATGATGCTGTTCTGGGGGCCTGCTTGGCTTCAAGGAATTTGAATTTGACTCCCAGCATGAAGTTACTGAAATTGGTATGGCATCCATGTAAAACAGGAAAACTCATGTCTGTTCAGGGTTTAATTTGTATCCCAGAGATAAAAAATCTCAAAACAGTAGTACAAAACTAGAAAGACCTAAAAAAGAAAACAGAAACTAGACTGGCCCTTTTCAGAAATAAATTTTTATACACACCATCTTCTTTGAAGAATGCAAAGATTTACTGAAATCATGATCATCATGAAGGTGTGTATGACTCCATCACTAAGTGGAAGTGGAGCTCATGGATTTTCAAATCTGAGTTTTTAACAGGAAGAATGTAATTGATTAACAGATGGAGTACATTTTTTTCCAGGTTTATTTATTTACACTCAGCTGTAGACAGCCTGAAAATAGCTATCGATGCCTAAATGTTGTAAGTGCATATCAACATTCAGTGCCAATCTGTAGTAGAACATCCGACACAACTAACATTATACAATGCATGACATTTCTTCCTGTTCAGAAGACCAGATGCAGGCCATTATAAGGAGAGAAGGAAAGACTCTCTCTCTCAGATCTCTAATAGAGTGCACTCAGTCACAGTATATTCAAAGAAAGGAAAATGTGGTGCTATTTCAACACGTGTGAAACAGCCATCACGATAAAAAGAAAAAAAATATCTTTGAATATCACATGCTTTACACCACCAGATTCAATCACGCCAAGGCATCATGATTCTGGAAGACAGTCGTGGTCTTTAAGACATAATGTAAGAACATCTTTTTTGCTAAGAAAATTTAAAATTATTTAAAACTAAATTTAGAGTCTGTTGATATGACGTATCACCTGCCCTGCTACTTTCAGCAGCAAAGCAAACACTCTGAGCTGAACTCACTTATTTTACAGCCTCACATCTCAAGAACAGAAACAGAACTGTGTTTTCTGGCTCCCACAAGACAGTTTTTTACACCTTTCTCATAGTCTTCAAGTCTAAGGAGAAAATAATTATGGGCATTTCCGTGTCTACACAGGAGTACCTCCTGTAGCGATTGCTGTCACAGGCACATCTTGATGAAGGACATTAAATTTCATGTAAATAATTTCTGAGATAAAAAGTTTTGTGTTTCTCCACTTACACATTAGAAAAAGGCAGCTAATTTTATGAATGGCAATGAAGAATTTTGTAAGAGCTAATATACTCCAAATTTTAGAGTAGCAAATCAAGATACTACACATAATAGCTGCCAAAGAGCTCTCACTACTTCCTGAGTCTAATGCCACCATCATCCATCTCCTTGGCACTCTGGTAACACACAGCAGCAAGGAAAGCAGGAAAAATGAACTCTCACACAATGGTATTAGAAATGATGGATGAGAACACAGATAAACAATTCTCACTGTAGTTGAGGGGCTTACTCTTCTTCTGGTCTCAGAATCCAAACAAACTTATGAAAGTCAGAAAACCCAATTAATTAAGTTACTAAAAGTATCTATGAAATGACCAGTACAGTTCTAGAATTCTTTCAAACACAGGGATAAATAGAATCTATGTACTTTGAAACACTGTATTAAGTTTATGACATAGGTATCCTGTACTGAGATAATAAGGAAATAGAGGAACAGGAAGGCAGTAAAGAGTAAATAAATGTAATATTATTAGAGGATATTGTTACAGTTAATAGATTTGGAAAGAAAAATACAATATACATCACATATTTTATATATATTAAAATACATTCCCTAAAATAATTTTTTCCAATTTGAATTTATATCCTTACAATCCTGTTTATTCAAGCTTTATTAGCATTCATGATATTGCTTTATTGCTGTTTAAAGTTCATTAAGAAGTGTCTTACACTAGTCATGTATGAGCCTTTGCTTGCTTTTTCCAAGTAACTTCAACTAATTTTTAATCAGCTGTTAGCAATCTTTAACAACCTCTAAATACACATTGGTCAAATCTTTAATTAAGTCTTGTTCCTCAACACCTTAATAAATTAGTAAGTTGAGGGACAAAATCACTGAGCATGGGACTGTGGTGACACTTGGAACAACAAAAATCTGGATGACATTCTGTGAAAAGATATGCTTATGGATAACCTACAAACAAACAACTAAACAGACTGAACAAATCATTTACTTCCCAAAAACTGGCTCAGCAATGACAGTTTCTAAAATATTATCAAGCAGCCTGTAGAAAATAAAGTAATTTTCTCACTGTCATTTGTAAAAAAACAGAGGTAGTGATCAAAATAATTGCTTTCAAATTTGAGTCACTGGGTGAGTCAGACAAGGCTAAGCGGGACTAGAGACAGAGCAGTACTGCATCAGACAGCCCATGTGTTTAAATAATTCTCTGAATCACAGATGATGGAGATGTTTATTGTTATTGAGTATTATTTTTCATTTGTAACTATTATAAAATAAAGCCAACTTTGCTTTTATGATTAGAATGTCAAATTATGAGGAATTTTGCATTCACACTAAAACTCCTGCAATATAAGTTTAGATAGAAGAGTGGTCACACTAAGTCATCTCTTCAATTCATAAATACATCAGGCCAAGTAGAAAATCCAGACATGATATTGAAACTAACATGTGCCCTAGACTCCAAGTGCTGCCTTCTGTGTTATTTCTACATATTATTGCCTTCCATTACACACATTAGGTATTGGGATATTTTTTTGTTCTCAAATTTGTCATATTTTGTCCAACAAAATATATAACCTACTGATCTATGCTTCTGTCTCACTAGAGTGTATGTTCTGTTAAAGATAGAAACTAATTTCATTCCAATAGGAAATCAAGGAATTTAAAACGTAAGTCTTGTCTTGACACATGAAGCTATGTTTCACACTGCTATTTTAATATCAGGTGGGGTTATTCTGAAACAGATTTTCAATGTGAGTACTGGTGGACCTAAAAAAGAAAAAAAAGAAGTAGAAAATTAGGGTGTTGCATAATGTTGGTAGTAGGACTAAATGGTCCTGGAAATTCATCTTGGTTCTGTCTTCTCTGGGGCACACACCCTTCTGATAAACCTACCTCAGCACACAAGTCACACTTATTTATGAAAAAAGGGCAAAACACTCTCACTAGACACAAGGCCTTGAAATTGCCTTGCTTCAGACATACCTTATCTTCTTCAAATAATAGTTTTAATCAGATACAAGTAATCACAAATTTATTATGTATTACTTTCCTATATTATTATTTTGAAGAACTAAACTCAGAAAACATTTTGGCAAGGATTGGAAAAGGATTATTTAAGGATAATTACACAAAAAATTTTGGCACACTTCAGACATCTTATCCAGCACAAGAATATTAATGGTACCTCCTTGTAATCCCTAAAATGTATTTCTATGAAGTATTTTTATCCAAACTATAGCAGGAATTTATAGGACATCACGAACCAGGGAAATCATCACTTGACTCATCTCAGGCAATTGTAAGTCCTCTCTACAGTATGTATTTTTTCAGCTATTACACAATTTCGGACATCTGTGAGTGCTCTTCCAGGATTTCGCAGGACTAAAGAGGGCTCCCTTACTACAACTTTAATTTTACGAAATGGGAAATGTGATCACTTAAGTATATTCATATTATTGAAATAATGCAAGAAACAGGTGTTTTCCAATAAGAACTCAGTTCCCAGTTGTATTGTTCCATTAAACGGATTTCCCTACTTCTCTCTTGCCTGACACTGACCCAGTTCCAGAGCTGCTATATTTATTCATGTGAAGCAGAAAAACTTTTAAAGGTTGTTCAACTAGTTAAAGTTTAGTTCTCAAGAAAATGGATCACTTCAGCTATAATCAAATAATTTTTGTCTATATTACACTAGCACTTAAATAATCTAAACACAACAAAATGCAGCTAGGAAGGGAGCAACTAATGATCATTCGTTTGATGCACTTTTTATGGGCCTGTAAATTGCTTCAGAAAAATGAATGTATGACTCCACCTATAAAAAACTTCATATTTCTAAAACCAAAACCACAAATGGTTTTGAAGTTGCTCAAATATTTGGTTTCTTGTTTTTCCCATCAGTTTCATTTCTCCCAGGAGAGGAAAGTGCTAAAACTCCATTAAGACAGACCAACTGCTCTTACAGTCATCCCAGATCAAGAAAGAGCAGGAAATACTAGCAGTCTTACATTAAAATTTCAAGAAATTCCTCCTTAAATTTTGCAGATTCTTGTGCACATTCTAAATCCTTGAAGGAATTAGGCAAACTGAATCTAGAATCCTTATCTTCCAGGATTCTCTCCTTACCCGAATAAACATGCCCAGCCAGGGCTCATTGAATAAGGACCATGCAGCTCTTTGTAACATTAACTTCCTAGACAAAATACAGATAGACTCTGCATTAACTTCATCTTCAGGACTAATTTAATTTTCCTTTAGAAATAGGCTTCTTTATTTAGTTCTGTCTAATATACATACAGAAAACTGCTTTGAATGTGCACAAAAATAAACTGAAGCCAAAGTAAACTAAACGCACTTATTTTATTTCAAGCTGTCACATTTCACATTTTGCTTTACTTATAGCAGGTTTGAATTTTGAAAAAAAACCTTTACTGGTCCACAGACTTCCCTTTCCTATTCAATTTGCAAATATAATTCTACCAAAACAATAATGAAAACGAGTCCTGGAAGTAGTTACTACCAGCTAGAACTTGAAAATGTCCATTTTCGTAGATATTTTCTAATTAAACTAGGTGGATAAGTCTTTGTTTACTGTATTTCAAAATAAAAGAGCACAGGCTATTCAATACTTGCATCACTTTTTAAAGGCATAACATTGATGCAGCTGCTTCCATCTTTCAAATAAGAACATGTCAGATTTGATGCCTTACAATTTTGAATTTTCAAAGCCTCTCTTTTCTTTTCACAGCAATAATACCTCTGTGGAACAGCAAATTGCAAAGTTGGATTAAAATATTAAGTACCGTTTTACTGACATGAAAAATCATCTATATAAAGTAATTTATGCAAAACCAAGTAACTAATATCAGGCTACCAATTATATGTAATTATCCTGCCTGCCCAACAGCACTTTTTTATCCTTCACTCTAAGTAGTGCATTGATGCTGAAAAATTTTGAGAGACCCTGCTACATGTTGAAAAGTCTTTTGCTCTGGAGAATTTCTTTGCTTCTGCATTAAGAGGTCATTACGTCAGATTAACTGTGATTTGAGGATCAATGCCACTCAGAATTGGCTTTTTTCAACAGTGTTTGTCTCACTATATTGAGTACTACTTTATTTGCAGGGAATTAACAAGTAGGGTTTTTTGGTCTGACTGAACAGCAAGCCATCGTTTAGATGCTTCTTGTTTGATCCATCATTCAATTTTCTAATCAGAAAGAAAAACCACATTCTGAGGGAAGCCTGACAGATCACATCATAGGAGCACATCTCAAACCAACAAGACAGTGATAAAGCATTTGCCCACCAGAGTCCGTATCACTCCTCTTAAGAGCTGAAGTGTAAAACATGAATGATGAAAAACAGAGACAGGCAGTCATCTTTTAATGCAAATCAAGAGGATGTTACGTGAGAAGAATGGGAATTCATCTTCAAAACTTTTCCTCAAGTATTCTGCATGAAGAATGTATCTCTTTAGGTAATATACTAACCTAGTAGCAGAGAAGGAAAAACTCAAAACAAAAAAAAATCACTGTTGCCAAAAGGACAACATATTCCAAAACAGCAAGGAGAGGCTTTTTGTAATCCATCCTCTTTTCCCTGAATTTCTGCCACAGGGATCTCAAACATTCGGTCTCTGAGGAGGAAGAGATGCCAACTGTCCTCCTCCTGAGCAGCCCCTAGCTGTTAATTCATGAAGTGTCAATGAAAGGCCGCCTGTTTGCTGTGTCCCTCTGGCTGGCTGTCTATAGCAGTGGGTGGTGACTAGTGGGATGATGTAACCCAAAGTGGCTGTCGGCAGTAGGTCACGGTTCATCTGCTTCCACTAAGGAATTGCAGCTGTGCAATCTACAGCCTTTACTCATGAGAAGATCGGCCACATGCTTGAAAGCATTCTGTAGCTGTTACTTCTATCTTCCCCAAAGAAAGACACAGGAAAGGAGGAGATTAGAGAGAACCGCAGTGGGTCACTGGTATGGCTGACATCCAGCCTCAATGAGACAAGGGCCATTAAAAAAAGTAATCACAAAGTATTAAGACGTGCAGGTGAAGACTTAAGGAATATAAGTCCTAAAACAAGCAAAATGTTTGAAAATGCTGCTCAAAGTCTCCAGCCTCCCAGGTACCAATCCACCTTCTGAGCAGTGGTACACTGTAAAATGAAGCATAAAGCCTGCAGAAACAGGTAATATCAGTTAAACAGGTAATATCAGAAAAACAAGATAACACAAAGAAGTGGAAAAGAATGAAAACATAATGTTAGGAAACTGCTGATTAGATCCCTTCATTTCATAGGAAAGCTGCTGGATTTCCCATTTCAATGTGTACCCCTTGTCTCTCATTTTCCTGATAGACATTCTAGTGAAGATCAAACCAAGCAATTTTTCAAGAACAAAAATAAACTAAGGAAAATTCAATGAAATTTGAAAGGAAAATAACTCAGGTTTGTCCTATAGGTATAAATATGGTCTATCCTAGTATCAGGTATGTGCCTGTGTGTGTATCTAGTGAACTTCAGTCATGAAATCCCTACAAAATCCAGTACCTCCCCAGGATGCTATCTGCACTGGGGAGAAAGTGGATGATTTGGAACAGTGAGTTGACTACAACAGAGGGGACTTACTAAATTCTAGCAATTTTCAGCACAAAATGTCTGACTACTTCATCCAGAAGTGTTCCATGTGGAAATTCTGGATTGTCTTGAAGATGCTTCCTGAAAAGTAGTGAAAAGTGCATTTAGCAGTTTGTATGTTTCAATATGGTGTTTAGCACCCTGGGTGGAGGAATCCCAACCTTCCTTCAGATATCCCCAAAAAGATTCCTTTGCAGAACTGAATAAAATGTAACAGTTATAAATAGACAGTAGGAACTCTGCAAGTGCAGCCAGGGTCACGTACAACAGTCCTTTGTACATGGTTAACATGGTTAGAAGTTAGTTTGTCTGTAATCCAAACCAACCAATAATGAAGGATCACGCATGTGAGGAAGTGGTCACGCAGGACCACCCAAGTGTAAAAAGTGGTTCTGAGAGTTTCACCTGATCCTGCTGAAGACAACACAGAATCTTGATATCATGATTTGGACAGTAACCAATCATCCAGTCTGAAAGAATTAACAAGAGTTCTATCCTATGCCACAGGCTTTTTATTTAAAAGCCATGGGCTTTGTATTAAACAATCTTTCTGCCTATGAGCGTCTGAGCAACAGCCAGGCACTAGCTAAAGAAAGAGACAATTGATGTATGTAGCCACAATCAGAAACAATACAAGAACAAAACTTCTGGAGAACAGAGATACGTGAAACACATTTCACAAACACATATATTTCATATGCATTATAAAAAGTCTGACTTTCAAATTGGTAACAAAACAATAGAAAAGAATTAGAACAGAACAGTTCAGTTGGAAGGGATCAACAATGATCATCTAGTCCAAATCCCTAATATCTAGGTAACTGATAGAAGACTGTCAATTTTCAACCTAAGCCATCCTTTTAAAAACATATTTTCACATAAACTATAGATCTGTCATGTTTGGTAAGAAGTTTCACACACATAGACATTCAGGTGCCTTAAAATCCAATTCTTTTGCTTATTGGAAGAACAGAATTGCATAATGACAAAAATAAAGAACTGCTGCTGTAGACCACCTTTAGCTGTCAAAAGGCAGAAACAGAAACAGGACTCTTCATGTGTGTAGGTCAAAAACATAAAACAAAATCTTTCTTTGGTCAGGGTGAGGAAGAAACCGAAGAACATTAAACATAAAGAGAAGAAAGGCTTGCTTTCGTAATTCTAATCACAGAAGATAGAAAGTTAGGTAAAATACAATACAAAACCAGATTTTAAAATTCCACTGAAAAGTTGGAGAAATCACAGAAAACATCGGTAAGTGGAGAGCAACAATAAAGTAGGAATTACAAAGGGTGAAAAAGATACAAACTTGGCTTAGAAAATTAATGAAGTCCATGAGAAATAGCAAGATTTTTGTACAGTTATGTAAGAAGACTGATCAACACACTGAAGAGAGTGATGTGCATAAGATGTAAATCTAATTGTAAAACAAAACCCAAAGAACTTCTGAATGCAGGTAATGTGAAGAAGGAATTGTTCAAGGAGAGTGAAAATAAAACTGTCAGGCATGCTTTTATGTATTTAAAAATTATCTGTGAGAAAAATTATTTTGTGAAATAATTACTAAAAAAGAATACTCTAATGACACTGTAGAGTAAGTCTGCCAATCACAACTACAGTCCCACTTGGATACAGGCAAAGATCACATTCTTATTATTGGAGAGCAAATTACTGGCAAGGATTGTGGTTTTTTTACAGAAAACTAATACCCCAAACATACTTTGGAAAATAAAAGACTGCTAACAAGGGTAGACTTAGTAATTTGTAGCTGTTGTAGCTAGCAGAACTTGAAAAATGAATGAAAAGCATTTAGTCAACAACAACAGCAAAATAAAAAGGAACTACTTGAGGACTAGTTTTAGTAAGCAGGAATGAAATAATGGAAAATATACTCAGATGTTTATTTATTTAAATAAAAAGATTAAAAGATAAAAAGTAAGTTGGTAGAATGGGCTTTTATTGCAAAATTGTCAGTATGTGAACGTGAGAGACTGTGAGGATTGCTGGGGTGTGTGTGTGAGGGGAAGGGGCAGCCGGGCCGTGCCCTGGTGCCCAGGCCCTGCCCCGCACACCCAGCCCGGGCCTGGATCCCAGCCCCGCAGTGGCCGCCAGTCCCTGGCACACCGGAGGCAGTGCCCACACCCCACCCCGGAGCCGCAGCCTGGCCTTGCAGTGGCCAAATGACCGGAAGTCCCACCTGGGGGAAGGGCCCAGGAAGGCCCAAGGGTATTTAACCTGAGACACGAGGCAACCGCGTCTTGACCCTACCTCTTCTTTGAATTTGTATCAGCTGAACACTGTTGGAACCAGAAGCGGTAGTTGTATTTGTTCTTTTCTATATTTTTTCTGTCTTTCTCTCCTTATCTGTCATCTCCTGGACACTGGGATGGGTTGCCCAGAGAAGCTGTGGATGCCCCATCCCTGTCAGTGTTCAGGGTTGGATGGGGCTCTGAGCAACCTGGTCTAGTGGAAGATGTCTCTGTCAATGGCAGGGGGGCTGGAACAAGATGATGCGTAAGGTCCCTTCTGACCCAAACTATTCTAGACGTCCATGAGGATAAATAAAACAATCCATCTTCTGAAAGGATCTTTTTGAGTAAACCCTGTAACACTTTCTTGTACAAAACTCTTTTGTGGTATTAATAGAATAAAGTTATTACTACATCAGTCAGTACCATAAGCCTCCTTCTTTCATGGTATGTACTTTTTACTGCAAAGTTAAAAAAGCAACACATATGACAATGGGCTAAATTAAAATCAGTGAAAATAAAACTTAACAGAATATTGAATTTGCAAATACCAGAAAATACTGATACCAATTTCTTCTACATATTTTATAATGGTTTTTATTACTGTGAGGCCTGATTGGAAAATTGGAATGTCAATATTACCTTTTGTCTCATGCTAAAAACACACACACACAAAAAAATCAAAGTAGTGGGAAAGAAACAAAAAGAAAAATTCTGATATGCTTTGATATTTTCAGTTACAAATATAATTGAAAGTATTTTTAATCTTTCATATGTCTTAAAACAATCTATACAATCTAAACAATCTATAGCTCCCATTCTTCTATAATAATTCAGTCACTGTCAGACTCAAATGTACACATACTTGTCTTCTCCTTGCTGCTCAGATAAAGACTTCATTATCCCTTCCATAAGACAGATTTGTATATGAGTTCATGGACAGTTCTACAATTTTAACTTACAAGCTTTTGCCCAAAATAATGGAATAAATGTGTTGGAACAAATAACAGAAATTTTTGCTGTATCAAACTATTCCTTTATTCAGAATTAAATATTTGAATATAACGTGTTTTTATAAAGTCCGGATCTGTGTTTAAATAAAAATTCCCAGAAAAATAATTTCTCCTGTGCAAAATTTTGCTTATCTTCTGTCAAAACCACAATTTTCTGAGAAATTTGCCCACAAAATCTTACAGTTTCTTATACTTCTTAGTGTCAGAGCCGAGTGGCTTAACTTCTTCCCTTACTGAATTGCTCTTCACCTTTTTTGGTGGTTCTGCATCAAGCAAGTACAGCAAAATTGCACTGGTTTAGGAACAGTAAAACCCGATTAGAACTTTTGTTCAATGAGATTAAAATCCATATAATAGTCCCTTTTTCTTTTTCTCTTCCTTTTCCCTTTGCTTTTTTGATAAATCATCTGCATCTGTCTTTTTTGAAACCTCACAGTTTATCTTCTTCGAAGATTAAAAATTCTGTCCACCTGTATAATGCTACTTCTATTATTAAAAGAGACATATGATATCCAGAAATTGAGATTTAAAAAAACTTGTCTGAGTTAAGATTCACAGTCAATGTACAGACATTGATTCTCTCCTCATCCCTTCCTATTCCTTTTATCCCTACTACCTGGAAATGTGCTATAAAAAGAACATATTTAGTACAGCACTGAAGCGTTCTGTTTTCTTTTTAAAAATTCTTATCTCACACAGATTTTCATTCACTTTTACAAACTAAATCACTTTTGTCAGAGTTCTTTCAAGGCTTTTGCTTTTTGTGCAATTATGATGCCAAGCAGGTTTCAAATGTATTTCTGACACAGTGGCTATCTGCCATCACTGACCATCTCCCATCACTGACCACCTCCCTTCCTTTCCTGTTTTCTCTAAAGCTGACCTATATTGCCAGCCCCACCACCTGGGAAATGGCTCTCACATATATAACAGCTATAGAGAACTTCCCAGATTCTGGCTGGGAGGCAAAACAAAAACCTTGTGGTCTGAGGAAACCAGCAGAGTAAAATATAAACTTTGTGTCCAGCATGGCCATTTGTGCTACCCAAACCCCTGCAAGTTTTTCGTTGCTCTAGGAGCACTGAACAGGGCTCCAGAAACAGCACGTTTCCTCCTGCTTCCTGCTAATGATCTGAAGTCTGGCAAAGGAGCTTGAACCTCTCCCCTCTCCACACCCAATCCCTTGGTCATTAACCTTCCTAGCGCTGACAACAACGACAAAATCCGAACCATCTTTACATACACAGGGAATGGCTTGCCAGGGATTTGATCTGTAGCAAAAATCAACCCCTCTGAGCCCACCGTTATTTTTAAGAGCCTTTTGACTATGTGGCATATTAGCATTTTACACTCTGCAATGAGAGAAAAAAAGCCAAATCCAAATCTCCAGCAGTTTATTCAACTTGCCCTCAATTCCACTACTCCTTTCTCACCCTGCACACCCACACAGATTTTATGTCTTTATTACATCAGAGAATGCTGTCTCAATTATGTAGTACAGTATAGTACAGTACATCTGGTGGCTTAGGAAATAAATCATGGGACTATTTTCCTAAGCATTTAAATAAAATTGTTTTATCATTTGCTTCTTCCTACTAACACCACCATCAGTCCAAATGGCTTGCTTGGCTTTGTAAGCTTTCCCACAAGCTCACCAGGCCTGGCACAAAAATTTCACAGCTGTGCCATATGTTTGACAGTGTTAACAATGAGTCCCTGGTTACACGATGAAATTTCATTTTGTGTTCCTCAAGCCTCCACTCCCCACATTCTACGAGGATGACAGACAAGTTTGGGAAACCAACCTTGTCTCCCTTTCTAGAAAAAGAGGTATTAGTGAACAATAAAAACCAACCTTTTTATTTGGGAACTCCCAACATCTTTTCAAAACACAGCTGGAACAAACTCCAAAGCATTAAGGTCTCAGGTTCCCCCTCCCCACCCTACTCCTCCCCCACCCTAATCCAGACTTGTGAATTAAAAGCACAACACCCACTCATGTAGTTTTAACTAGTTAGTTATTGAAATCAAGCAAATAAGACAAACATTTATATACACACTATTTGCCTGGAGCTTAAACTATTCCTTGCTACTTCAGGTCACTTGTACCAACACGGTGTTAAAATAGGGGGGTTTAAGGTTTAAAGTTATTGAAACCTTCATTCTAGTTATTGTTGTTGGTTTTTCAGACCAGCATGTTATTTGGTTGCTTAAAATCCTGCATGTACTACAGGCCAGCTAAGGCAAAGGCTGAGCAGAAACGTAGCTGAGCCCAAGCACTGTCAGCTGACAGCTGTGTAGCCAGGACATCTGCCACTGTCTATGAGGATGTGCTTCTAGTCTAATGCACACTCCGATTATCCTACAGAGGAACAGATTTTACAGGAAAATCACTGTTAAAAAACATACAAAGTATTTCATTGTCATAATGCCAACGTATTTAGTAGATCAAATAAATTGTTTGGAGTATCTACTTGGAAAGTATCAATACACTGAAGCTACATTTTCTCAGCTCAAAGTTTCAGCATATGTAATTCAGCACTCACAGCAGCATTTTGAAATGGCTGCAATATATTTTGTCAAGCTCCTTCTCCCACAGGTAGGTTTTACTAGTTCCACTGTTTAGCAGTAAAAAATCAGCTGCATGTTGGGTAAACATAAAGAACATAAAAAATTAAACCTTGTGATTTACGCACATAGCTGGTTCCATTGCATACGAGAAACAAAAAAACCCAAAACACTAGGTATATGTGAACAGCAGACAGGAACCTATTATACTCACTTACTTTTTACCTTTTATAAAAATCATCATTCCTTTTTTCCTACAGTTATGTGTAGTTGATTATTTATTTTAAGACTAGGGCTGTCTCTGTCTTGTAATTCCTATGAGGATGGACAGAGAGACCAAAACATCCACTCAAAATCTGTGAGTCAAAGCGAATCTCTAGTGTACTGAAATAAAAGCAGGGATTAAAACCAGTACAAAACATTCCTCATCTTTAAAACTTACATTTACAATGAATGAGAGTGGTAAAACTGTACTTGAAAATAACAGTTTATTCAAATATTAATGCCAAGTGCAAGAAGAAATTTTACTTTCGTATGAAACTATCTTCATACACCCTTAGGGGTAAGGTTAGTTTAAGTATGATGATACTCTCATAACTATCTCAACGCAACACTTAATCCCCTCAGCCCCAGCCCTAGGTGTTCAGCATACTGAAAACAATCATTTGGGAAACAGCATTATATGGCAAAACACTGTAGTACCTAGAAGAAGATAATTTCTTATTTATCAAAAGAAATTAGGAGAACTGCCAGGTTCCTAATGATGCTTTTTAAGGCTTCATGCAGAAGCAATCAGTCTCGCCTAAACAGACTCCATATCCCGAAGATTATCTTCCAGCTAAGGAGACCTGAAATTTAAAGACACATTTTCTGAGTATGCAAAACTACGTATTTTCCCCTGACCTTTCATGTTTGTATTTGGTTAGAACCTACATTACCAGAAAAACAGTACCACTTCCCAGTGGAGATTTTGCAAGTGTCTGGACCAGGCTCACTGCTACTGTGGTATTTTCTTACCATCTCGTTTCTGCTTCAGGTTGGCTAAAAGTATATGAATCAAAGAAAAGCAATTCAAGCTACAATAACACAGTATATAAAACCTGGAATATTCAGTGCTTTACAGTGCTTGACACATAAGAACAACTATATTACATCAGGCCAAAGCTTTACGTGGTTCAATTGATAATCTTAAACAGTGGTCATTAGAATCCACTTAGGGAAAAGAAATAGTAGTATGATAGGCATCCTTTTGTTTACTAACAACCCTTAATAGAGAGCATAGATGTATGCCTATATTCATGACAGATTTAATATTTTAAAAATTTATGGTGATTACATCAGAAATTCAGATCTGAATCTCTAATAACAACTGAAAAATTAATGGAAGTTAGTAATTCTTTTAATAACAGCAGGTATCAGTGTGTAGGAATCTTGCTTGTAATCACTTCACATTAGAATTATGAGCCATTCACCACCAGAAAAGACACTGCTAAAAAACCAAATTCTTTTAAAAATAACTGTCTCCAAATATGACTGCACTAGTGCTACCACAAAAGAAGAGCAGAACGAGTTCAACTCTTTGGAAGACATTTCATTTCTGTTTTCTGAAAACAGTAGCTAAGCAGCAGACAAGGACTATTTATTCCTCCTATCTTTGCAAGGCTGTGGAACATCAAGTGCTAAATCTATGCCATCTATCACTGTGCAGAGGATGCAGATTCTCTCCCCAAAAAACCAGGAATGCCAACTTCTACAGCTCTCCCTGTTAGCATAGTTTTTACTATAGTTAGAATGCAGCTCATGATAATTTGCTGTTCAGCTCTTTTATCTGAGTAATAAATACACATGAATAAGACAAAGATACATGATTATTCAGTTCAAAGCAGTCCAGCTCATTTGAACCTGAAACTATTACACTTTGGAATACACTCAGTTTTCAGAAGCCCCATCTATTCCTAAGTGTTGAATGTAGCTGGATCAAATTATTATGTCCCCATTATGTGATTAAAACAGCCCCTGACCATGCTGTTTCTATGTTTGTCTTTGTTTTTAACTTCTGTGGCTCCAGAGTATTCCCCTTCACCCCCATTAAAGGCAATCACAGATTGAGAGTTGGCTGCTTTGCCTTTTTATACATACCACTTGGATCATGAGTAATGAGGGGCATTTCATGTAGGGGTGTTCCTAACAACGGGACCCTGTCCAATTGCCATATGTCTGTTAGGTGAATGTTAAAACAAAGTCGATTAATGTTAGGCAAATCTCCTTGGAAAGTTATTAACATGAGAGACTGTTTATTGCTAAAAAATTCTTAAGCAAAAATAGAAGTATATTTAACACTGTGTTCTACATTTCCATGACACATCTCCAAAGAGTGTTTTAATCATTTTGCAGTGTCTTTATTCTCCTCAATAATGTTAACTGCTCTGATAACCTCTCTTACTCTTTCATACCTGCTTCAACAAGAACAGCAAATGGAAGCATTACAACACCAAAAGAAACTTCCAGGACTTTGTAAATTTATGAGATTCCTCAGATTAGCAGAAACAATAAAGCCATTAATTTAAAGATCAACTTAATCCTAGCATGTTTAGAATTAATGAGTATTAAATTCTACTCAAAACACTCCTCAGGGGCAGGCAAGAATGTTTCACAAGGAATGCGTTAGTGAATATGTGAAGCAAAATGAGACCATTGTTTTACACTAGCCTGACAAAAGGAGTTGGGGTGGAGGATGGTGGGGAGGAGAAAGAAAAAAAACCTACACATAAAATCTATCAGGACAAAAATGACAGACAACTTGCTTTTCTGAATTTTCATTTTTGATAGCTTTAGCTCACAAGTTCACAAGCCAAATGGATAAACCCAAGGTAAACACATAGAGCTAAACATAATGTGTTTTATACAATCAACTTACCTTCACTTCTGATACTTTAACCTCTACCCCTGATTCAGAAGCATTTAAGAAATCAATGCTGTGCTGTCTTGAGCTCACAGCCATTAACATGTTGTATTTTTATTTACAAGACTTTCAAAAATTAAGAGGACTAACCTAGGAAGGCACGCATTTGGTGGAGGAGTGGTCACCAGAGTGTGAAGTCATCTGTAAACCAGTCAAACATACCCTCCAGCTCCTCCTCTCAATTACTGAGATAGATGTAAAGCAGAAGAGGTACCAGGGCAGACCCTGTTGAATGCCCCTTCTTATTTGCCTCCAGGCAATGTACAACCATCTAACATAACCATCCAAACAGTATTTTACTCATTCATCAACCCAAGCTTTATTGTCCTAAAACAGATGCAAGAACATTGTGGTAGACAATGGCAAAAGCTTTGCTACAGACAATGCAAATAATATCCAGTGTCCTCAGATTATTCATAAATCCAGCCTTTTTATCCCTCATAAGAGGGAGTCAGGTGGATCAGGCAGACCATGTTGGAGAAGACTGAGGCAAAGAAGGCACTGAGTACTATGGATGTCCACTGGAAGCTCCTTCTAAATTTATATTATCCTGAAAAAAAAACCCCAGTAAGATCCACCAGAGGAAAAATTATTATTTCTCTTTTGCATAGAGAGAGGCTATGCATGCCAGAAGTAATGCAATATTGAGAGATGGCATGGTGTCTCTGAGGTAGTAGGAAGAAGCATTTCCTTGGAACCAGAATGAGTTTGTTACCACCGAAGTGGGTGCAAGAAATTAAGATCTGCAAGTTCTGAAATAACTGAGAAAAACCACTAAAATAAATCTGTTTCTGCTTTCACCAAAGTATTTTGTACTAAGTTGTAATTTTGTTAATTTATAAAGGTGAATTTATTTGGTATGCTTTTAATTGCATTTTTAAGTTTAAAAAGCCTGTGGGGAATTCATTATCAGAGAAAATTTAGGCACATCCACGTCAAAGGTCTCCCTGAATTCACATCTCTTTGCTGCCATTTAATTGTTTCTGTTAGTTCTGTTCTTTCTCAGTTTTACTGAAGAAATAGATTTTTATTATTATTATCATTATCATTATTATTATTATTTAATCAGGGAAAAGGACAGCTTCAATTACCTCAAAGAATATTTTCTCTACACTGCATTTTAGACAATGAAATGTATTTCCAATTATCATCTAACACAGACATGTTTTAAAAACCTTTAGGTATGTACTCCTCGGCCAACACAAAAGCTTTGGGATCACCTAATGCTACTAAGTTAATTTTCCATACATGAAATTAAAATTGTTTTCCAAAACAAGATACACTTAAATTTTAAGAAGCACTGCTGAGCTTGAATTTAACTTTAGTCCTACACTTGAGTTTACAGAAAAGAAGGAGAATTAATTATTAGGCTTCTTGTTTTGCTTTTTGTGTGCACATAAATATAATACTTCACCAAGAATTATTGTAAAGAATAGTTTCAGCTCTTTCATGAAACTGGAACAGCTTTTTGTATGTACCTATTACAGAGGAAAAGGTTAGTTTAGGCTTCATGCCAACTTAATCCTTGGCATTTTTTCTTGAACACACAGCAACATAAATTTCAATTAGTATTAGAAGTAGGAAGGTTGTTTTTATAATAGACCCACCTGTTTGCCATGAAACGGGTCTAATCCAATAACCTGTTTTACATTGGTTTTACATGATAACCAAAATTCCTATTTTTCTATCACCCCTCACTGATGATATGCTTTAAAAAAAATCTTTGAAAATACATCGGGACCATAAAATACAAGAAAAAATTGTGTTCTCTGAGTTCATTCTATATTAATATTATAGCAGTATAGCATATTACTGCTTTGATGCCAAGAGACTGACTGAAGGAAAATAGCTGGATTCTTTTCAGGACTTCAAAACACAGCCAAGTAAGATTTAGTGTATATTTCATCACCTTAACATCAGTTTAAAATGCCACAGAATTAATGCAAAAAAAAAGTATCAGATAAGGCTTCATGAATAACCACAACACCGGTAGACCTAAAAAAAAAAAA
>VXAD01013796.1:764648-834487 GCA_013399195.1 Dicrurus megarhynchus | reverse complement strand
AAAAAAAAAAAAAAAAAAGAAGATTCAATGTCTTTAAACAGAGCAAATCTGTTCAGGAGTTCCAAGCAGTTATTTTTTGGTGAACTATTTTTTGGTGAACACAATATTTTTTTTTTTCACTGAACAACTGAAACTTAAAACTTAAAAAATAATCAGTGAAAGAAAAGCCTTCACATTGTCACTGATTGTATCAATCTTAATTCCTTTTAAAAGAGTTTACAAGGGAACTTTTCTCTTTTAAACTAGGTAACACCCACAGTGTGGGTTTTTTAAAAGAAGACCAATTTTTTCAATACTCACTGTTTTTAACTTTCATATTAACAAAAATATTGATGGTAATATTACATCATTCTTCCTGGAGCGCTCAAAAAACTGTTTGGGATGGCTGTGTCATTTTGTCTAGGAGACTTGTTTCACCAAATAAAAAAAAGTCAGTAAAGGAATTTCTCTCTGGTCTGTGATTTATAAATATGTAAATATTTTAACTATCTCAAACTTCTATCTATAGTTCACTATTTATGCGGTGAAAATATTTTGTGTCTTTGAACCATTATGTGGCATGCAAATTACAACAAAGAGATTGATCTTCTTCTAGGAAATTTAGAAGCATATTAAAAAAAATTAAGACAATTGCATCCAGTGTGGCTGAGTTTGAGCAACTCATTCTTTTTTCATGTGGATTTCTCAAAAACAGAAAAAGAACTTTCTTGACACATTTGTGTTTGTCTGACTGATGTATTAAATTCCTCTATCGGAATGACAGACTGCAGCTTATTACAGTGAGAACTCAGCCAAGGGAGAATATATCATTATTAGCTTAAATTAACCTGAATATTGAACTAATTGAAGATCAAATATCTCCTTGAAGTTATTTTGTAGTGTACTGGAATGGCTTTAGTCAAGCTAAAGCATAGTGTTCTTGGTCTAAAAACACAGAAATGAGTGCAAGAAATATTACTGTACTTAATCTAAACAATAGAAAGATTCAGACCATAGTTTGGGAGGCTAGTTGCTGCACTACATCCTTTATTTAGCATGGTGCTTTGTTGCTTTAGACAAGTCATAGTCTTTAGCATCACAATCTAAAAAATGTCAAAAAAATTGTTCATTACCAGATCATTTTTACCTCTGGGTTTATATTACCATGTTCAGCAAAAGCAGGTCACAAGTACTGTCATTTTGAATTATTTTGCAGAAGTACATAACCCTAGATTAAGACATTCTACTTGCTCAGAGAATGCTAAGATGAAGTTAAATAAATGATAGTAAATGATCTTGATATTATCGCTATTAGATCTCTTTAAAAGAGTTGGGACTGTTTAGCCTGGAGAAGGGAATGCTCCAGGGAGACCTCATTGTGGTCTTTCTGTACCTGAAGGGAGCCTACAAGAAAGACAAAAAGACACTTTTTAAAAGGACTTGTAGTGACAGGAGAAGGGGGAATGGCTTCACACTGAAAGAGGGAAGGTTTAGATTAGATATCAGGAAGAAATTCTTTAGTGTGAGGGTGATGAGACACTGGAACTGGCTGCTCAGAGAAGCTGTGGATGCCCCATCCCTGGCAGTGCTCAAGACCAGGCTGGATGGACCTCTGGGCAACCTGGTTTAGTGGAAGGTGTCCCTGCCCATGGCAAGGGATTGGAACTAGATGATCTTTAAGGTCTAGTCCAACCCAAACCAGTCGATAAGTCTATGTGCAACAGCTGTGAGAGACTCAGTTTTTCAAAGGTAATACAAGTCATACTGCAATGTCACCCAATCCCATCCCTGGGTAATGACTAGAGCCAAAAATATATATTGTTTTAAAATAGTCTTATACTGAAAAGTTCAACATTGTAAAACTTTGTTAAACCCAAAGCTGGAAAAAAAAAAAAAAAATCAGTTCAGAAAGATTCTCCACATTGACCTTTCCCCTAACCACATGTTTGGAAGAATGAAAAGCAAAATTTCTCCTCACATTTATATTGTGAAAAGAAAAATACAACAATAACAGAATACTTCAACTTACATACAAAGCATTTTGACAGACTTATTACTATGTTTTGTAAGGTTATGAAATTTTACCTCTCAGCAAAAATCAAAATCTTACAAAATAAGAGTACACTCAGCTTTTTATGTAACATTCATTTTCAGGAAAAACCTTCCTTTATGTAGTGAGAAATTAACACTTTTAAACTTGTGAGCTGTGAATCAAGATATCATTGTGAATGTTCTAAGGCAGTAAGAAGCAAGAACTGAATTTGTCAAAATATTTTAGTTCTTAAAAATAATAAAATATTTCACCTAGAACCTTGAGAGCTCAGCCTAGGACTGGCAAAAAACTCCTAATAAGCAGGAGTTTCCATAGTTCTGTTACCACTAGTGCTCAGTGTTTGAAGAAAAAGTCAAATATTACAGCTGAGCTTTTCTTTAAAATCATCTCACCAAGCTTTTTCCTTTTTTATTTTATGGGATGGTGTGCTGGTTGTTTGGATTTTGGGGGGTTTTTTTTAGCAAATCATTATACATATAGCATGCCTCACTATTATAAGAAAATCTTATTACAAACTTTTGCATCATAGCCTATGATTCAGGAGATTTGGGCAAGTGCTAGTACCATAAAACACAGCAATAAATGTTAAGCAGTGAACCTCTACATCTGTGCAAAATCAGGGTTCTACATTAAATATTAGTTTCTCTAGCTGCCAAAAAATATTTGAGGTGATACCTTACAAACAAATAGCCTGTTTTTTGAAAAATATGGATGATGCGAAATATGACTGGCATTTCTTCTATACACTTCTATGACACTTGCTATGACAAATATTTTCTGTTCTTACTGTTCATTAAATGCAAACCCCAACTTTTTTTTTGTTTGTTTTTGGGATTTTTTTAGGGGTGCTACATGTAGTGAGGTAAAATCAGCTTTATCAGAGCACAGTACCATATTTTCAGTCAGTAAAATTTATTTTTATAAATGTAAAACTTCATGAGAAAATTAAAATACATGGGTATCATATAACTTCTGTGAATTTGAATGCATGTGAATTTCACATGTTTAACACACAAAAATGCTATTCATTTCTATCAACTTTATTCTTTCTATCAAGTCTATTTTACAGCCATCCTCAATTACCCTGACAGTGGTATCAAAATGTCATTATATTATCTGAAGGAAATATTTGGATTTTAGGCCTAGCAATTGCTCTGTGACATTAGACAGTTTTTAAATGCCCTATTTGCTGCAATTATGACTCTCTATTCTCTCTATTTTTCACTGACTCCATAAAATCTTTAGAAGCTGTATTAAATTCTGAACCAAACAAAATTATACAGTATTGGATCGACATTTTTGTCCTGAATTGTCATCTAAAAGTCATCTGTATTTTCAAATTTACATCACAGTGCAAGCTCTAAGTTAATCACACTTTTGTGAAATATGTTAGTATAAAAATGTAATCACTGCAATGATTGGTATCATGTTCATAAATTGATTCCCAAATTTCACATTGCAACCGCTTGCATGGAATATGAATTTTTTTGTGAAAGTGATACTGTTAAAAGGCTGAACTATTGTTTCAACATTGTTCAACCTCTTGTAGTGCCTCTAAAAGATAATGACTACATTTATATGAAATTCAATGACTGCAAGTATAATTAAAATTTCAGAATTTTTAAGGTATTTTGCATCAGACAAAAACATGGTCCTCTAACAGTAAACCATAAATAAAACTATAAAATAAACCATTTGCCATTGTGCTCATTTCTTGGATAATATGAAGAATTACTAGGGTATTTCCAAGCTTTAGAACCAGCAGAAATGAGTCACCAGCTCTTGATGAACTTGGGAATATGGACAGTAAGACAAAACCTGGAATTGCTCCATTGTGATAAGAAAACAAATACAGGATATAAAAAAAAGCCTACAAAATAAGGGAACCTAAGGTTTTTATCTTGCTTTACTGGCAATGAAAAACAGAAGTTTTCTCATCCTGAGTAATTTCTTAAAAGCCAAGCATTTTCTCTGTGCCATTCTTGTAGTGTGTGCATCCACAGGAGTTAAGAGCGAGCCAATTCTGTCAAAACCTGACATTCATGTAACTATTTCCAGAATCACAATCACCACTGTGAGTATGCACTGATTACCCATCTCACTCTTGAACTCCTAAACACACCAGAACAATCCCTACTGGTCAGTTTTAAAAATGGCTCAGCTGCAAACCTAGTATCAGTTATGATTCAGTCCTAATTTTGCCTGTCAACAGTCTTGTTCAACTTCCCAGATATTCCAGCTTGTTGCCAAGACCATTTTGTAAACGAAATATCTCTTTTGAAAATCACCATATGAATATGTCAACAGGTCATGAAATATTTTCATTACAAACCTCAAAGCAAATCTAAGCTCTAAAGCAACAGTTAGAAAAATGTCTATTTCATTAGACATGAGTGTGAAATCTTTCTAGAAAACATTTATTTTGGCAACACCCTATTCTGATGGTGGCCCAAAAGTATCCTGACTAGACTATCCTGGTGGGAGGCAGCAGCAGCTACAGGGAGGACTCTGCAGTAGATGAGCCAATGAACAAAAGGATCACCCTAGAGCATGAATTTGCAGTGTGAAAGTACTGAAGCAGCTGCAAGGTCAGAAAGAAATTCACACTACCTCAAAGTAAAAGATTGAAAAATTTTGTTTGTTTATCCAAGGATGAAAAAGTGTTAGAAAACCAACAAAAAAGATGATTTTTCCTCATACTAATCCTGGGAATAGATGTTAGCTCACATACACATACTAGAGACAGGGATCCTTCAACCTCTCCATAATCTTTAAAATGTTCCGTGGTCACCTAAGATCGTTCATTTACTTGTAAGACCTAATTAGCATTCTTCTTCATTCACACTGCCTCCTACAGTGCACAAAAATCTGTGATTTTCATGCGGAAGGGAGTGTTCAAGGCATAAGCCACAGTCAGTTTACTTGATGCACAAACGGACTTTCCCAAATAGGAAATATGTTTAGGGTAGATCATGTATATTTGCATGGGTGTGAGGAAGGGGATGCATGGTGCACTCTAATTCTATGGAAAAAAGGAAGAAAGGCATTGGAGCCCCACTGCAAACCCTGAAGACCTTCCACTGGAGATTTTCTCACAGTCATCAACATCTCTTCCAACCTCCTATCTCAAAATTTCCAGAGATTCATACTATTCCCACATCTGTGAAGGTTTCCAGAGCCACCTGCAGTAAAACTCAGGAGAACTGCATAGAGAAAAAGAATCTACTGTGCCTGAGCTGTGCAAAAGGAAAGCATCTACGGTAGCTTGTCACAGATGTGTTCTTCCAAGGAGGACTTAACCTCCATGGAACTGAGACCATATCATCCTAAAATTGAATTTTAAGATATGTGAATCTAGTCTCCTTGAACTTCCTGCACGACTGTATTTGAAATAGACTTTCTTTTCTTGGACAAATGCAATAAATTCCAAAATCACTATTTATCCAAAGATGGAATCTTTAACAATAAAGTGAAGACTTCAGCGTCAAGACTCTTGTTCTGCCAGGGATTTTTTAAGCACTTCATCCAAAAAAAGAAATACTTATCTCATTTATGAATTTCACACATCAAGTTGATGTCCGTAAAATTTCCAAAACATTCAAATACGCTATGAAATACAGTGAGCCTAGTGAGTCTAGTGAGTTTACATGAAAATAAAAATCACTAATAATAGGAAAGTTCTCATTTTAAATTCTTTACTTTGAAAACTTTTTTACTTACAACCCTTCTTAAGTAGTTTTGCAAATCTTGTTAAGTCCATACATTCACAAAAAATGTTTAAAAAGCATGATTTGAAGGGGATGTTTGGACTTTGGGGGAATTCTATTTAAAGGCAAACAGATAAATGCATGCCTAAACAAAAAATATCTGGCAAACTATAAAATAAAATGACCCCTTCTCTGTAACAAATCACAAAAGGATTAAGTGGTTTTATTTTAAAATTTAGAAGGAAAAGCAAGCTTTTTTATTCTCTATGATGACTTTGGACAGTTTCTTGAGCACTCAAATGGGAAATTACGGCACTGGCCAAGGTATGTAACCTACCATTATGATGGCCACTTTGCCAATGGACTGGCAGGTTGCCATTATAACTCTCATCTATAAGAAGGGTTCCAGAATGAAACCTGCAAATAACAGATCAGTCAGACTTCCCATCCATGGGAAGATGGCAACCAGTCTGAAAACGGAACAGGAGGGGAGGGGAGGGGAGGGGAGAGGAGGGAGAGAAGGTGAAGGGAGAGGAAGAAAATGGGGAAAGAGAAGATTACTTAGCACACACATAGGTGAGCACAGTTTTGTTGGGGAGTCATCAGTGTGGCTTTTGTAAAGGAAATTCTGCTTTATTAACCTGTTGCAATTGCAGCGGGATAGCAATAACCATGTCAATAAATCCTGACCAGGGTTTTCAAATGGCCTATGACAAGGTTCCATGTGAAGTGCTATAAAGAAATTCCATTGCTGTGGGGTTGAAGAAGAAATCATTTTAAGTAACAGGGAGAGAGCTACAGCAGAGGAAAAAATAGTAGTTCTTAGGGGTGACTTTCAAGATGGAAAAATTGCAAGAGCAGGGTCCCTCTTTCAAGAGTTGGTACTGGCTACAGCTTTGTATCACTTCCCTTTCAGACACCTGGAAAGGAGAGGCAACTGACATCTCTGAGACGCAGGTCATACCAGGCTCTTTAAGGGTAGTCAAATTCTGTGCCCATGGCAAAGAACCCTAGAAGGGCCTCAGGGATGTGGTAGATGTAATGTTGTGCTGGGGAGAAACAACAGAGAACTGATAATTTAACTCAGGAACAAAATCTCTCAGTCAGCCTTGGAAGTTCTCTGAAATCATCAGCTCAGAGTGCAAAGGTACTTGAGAAGCCAATATAAAGTTTGGCTTCATCAAGAAGGTCACTGAGGACAAGGTCATCTATTTGTTCCTGTAACAAACATTGATGCACACGTCTTGAGTGCTGTATGTCATTCCACTCTTTGTATCTCAAAGGGAAGACAGAAGAATTAGCGAAAAAGGAGCCCAACTATGATCAAGGATGTGAATGGGCTGCCTTATAAGAAGAGATTTGAAGAGCTGAGAATTTCTTCAGTTTTGACAGGAAAAGGCTGGAGAGAGCAATGACTGAGTTAAAGGAATGAAGAAACATTTGCGTCTTTCAGTGAGCTAATGTATTGTCATCCTCAGCTTATGTCAGAAAAATTTCAACCACAAAGCAAAAAACTCTCACTATCTTCCTGCTACCTACTGGTACTTTCATTTTTAGATGTCTGGATCAGACAAGACTACTTTTCGTGAAGAAGCATCAAATCCAACCAAGAATTGAGAGGAACTGCAGATCATTCTCAGCATCACTTATTTCACCTAAACGCACACAGAAACCTGCACATTAAAAAGACTCAAATCCTTTTTTAAAACACCTCAGTTACTTCTTGGGTATAAGGCAAACAACTGAAGCACTGTAAGAATTAAACCAATTCTGATTAAAAGAAAACTTTTTTAACCTAAAATCCTTAGAATGATAATATTCAGAGGAAAGGGGAGGAGGAATGACACACCTGAAAATTCACATTAGTACTTAAAATCACACACACTTGCCAATGCACAGATATTCATTATGCATCACTTTGCCAGATTGATGCAATGCATGTCACAAATATGTTTCAGAGATGGCTTTATGGATGAACAAGTAGGGTATTCACCTGGGATGCCAAAGCCGGAAGAAGCATCCCAGAAAGCCAAGATAATTAGTAGCACGAGTCATCCAATATATGGGTGGGAGCAGGGAGGTAACCATGCTTCAGCCTGTCTGGAGCCTTTGTGTAACTAAAGCCAGTTTCAAAGTTCACACCCTCTTTCTTCTCCTGCATCAGAATAGCTGTCCTGCTGCTGTAAACAAAATAAAAATCTATGCAATACTAGTTTTACAAACACAATGTGGTGATCATCTGCTGGAAAGAATCAGCATATTCGGAAAACCAGAAGGAAACATTGCTGACACACTAATAGCAGGTTAGCACTCTACAGAAAAAAAAAAAATCAGCTGGAAGGATTTGCCAGTACTAGTGTCAGAGTCTGAAATAAGCACTAGTTGCTTCTGCTTTAGAATTTTTCTTGAATAATCAATTTGTTTTTTAAACTTGACAGTGCAGGGAGGTAAACACCATAGCATTTCTATTCAGGTGGTGATCTGTGTATTTAAAAAATACAAGGATTTGTTTTACAGATCAGATTTTTTTTTTTTTCTCAATGAGAAGCATATGTAACAGTTTACTGTAGACTTCTGTGTGTTCTCTGTAAGGGATTTTAAAAAGCTGAATGAATGGAAAATTATTCAAAGACTGTTTTTGTCTGAGGATTCCCGTATTCTCTTATCTTTAGATACAAGCTAAAAATTAGATAAGAAAAGACACACTAAACTTCTTACACCTTCTTCTTGGACATCACAGTTAGCAGAGGTCATCATGAAGGAATGGTGTGCAACACACCACAACATAAAATACACTGTATTTTAAAGATCTTTCACCATAATCCACCTGTGTGCAATTTTTGTAAGACTTGTTGAATATTTAATAGGACTGTGGAAGCACCATGATGTATAAAGTCAGAGCGAGGCTTGTTAAATGCATCTAAAGATTTGACAGCATTTTATCAAGGGAGACTAACCAAAGGTAAGTGGACACAATGAGAAGGACTTACTGAAATATTATGCTCAGGCCTAACTCACTTTTTCCCTCAAACAAAGAAAAAAATTCTAAAAAGGAAAATAAAAATCACCAAACAACTCTGAACATCTTAATGGGATTACAGACTGATGTGATATTTATACCCTAGATATTTTGCCAGTCCTTGTGAGAGCATTTTTTCAAACCAAAAAAACCCACTTCCCAGTTCCTGCACAGGTTAAAAAAAGTAATTTTATTTTTGTGTCTAACAAATCTCAAAGAGCCACCAGCATGTTGAAATGATTTTCAGCAGGTATTGACAAGATGGATCCAGTCCAGTGCTTAATTGTATGCAAATAGTGCTGTTACCATTCCAGGAGTGTTTTAAACATTCACTGTTGTCATGGGTTAGCATAGTTTGAGTTTTTGAGGAAGACTCCTTCAGGCTCGGAAGTGATTTTTTTGCAAAGAGGTGCTTACAGTTTCCTCTAGACCTGACCTAACCAATCAACTGGCTCGTTGGAATATTGATAACTTCTTTAAGCCACTTAAGAAGCTTGGTACGCCTCTGGGATACACATTTAAGAACGAACAGAGCCCAGGAAGGCTCTCTCTGACTTCCGGCTTTCGGACAGGTAACTGGGGGAGGCCCGGGGCACGGCCCAGCGGGGCCGGGCCCTGCTCGGCCCAGCCAGGAGACCACCCTGGAGCGGCCCTGTTCCATCTGCGGCCCGGCCCGGCTCCCCAGCCCTGCTCCGGCCCCAGCCCTGCTTCGGGCGGGCCAGGCCCCCTCAGCTGCTCCGGACGGGCCATGCCCCCCCTCACCCACTGCTGCTGCCCGGCAAGGAGAGATAAGCGAATTCCAGCTGCAAGGCCGGGTGAGATTAACTCTTTTAGTGCTGTAAGATTTCTCCAGAACAGATGAAGCTTCCAGACATTCAATCCTCTCCTGAGTCAGAGGAAAAGGACAGATGATGGCACGTGAAATAAACAGCACAGAGACACCAAAGTCAGCGAAGAAGGAGGAGCTGAAACCCTGAGAGAGGAGAAAGAGGAGATGCTTCTCCTGGAAGCTGAAATTCTCTTGTAAGGCTGTGGTGATGGACTATAATATATATCAGTGTACCCGTTGTAATTTCATGAAGCATGGTGGGGGGAGGCAGAGCGTTCAAAACCGCAACCATGGGTAGAAGTACCTGTGCTGCATTAAGCAACTACTGAAGTAGCTGTGATTTATTGAGAAGTTTTAACAGAGAGAGTTGAAAGTGATGTAGACTCTCTCGCTCCCAGAGGAAGGCCTCTGTGCCTTTTCAGTTGAAGGTGATGAGGACCCTCTTGCTGCCAGAGAAGAAGGGGGCCTCTGTGCCTAGAGATAAAGATGCACCTACAGACAGGTGAAAAGAACTTTTGTTTTGAAGGAGATGAGGACCCTCTCACTACCGGAGAAAAGGAGGACCTCTGTTCCTAGAGATGAAGATGCACCCACAGATGGGTAAAGAGAACTTTTGTTTCTGAACAGCTCATCCTTAAAATGGTACCCCATTAGCTAAAGATGAAACCCTCAAGCAGTTGTGGGGAAAGCTGCAAGTTGAGGGGAAGGGACTTTCACAGGCAAGGAGAAACCATTCCGGGCGGCCTTGCTGTGACACTGAGCCACAAGAGAACTGTTTAACTGTTTTCGTGTGGAGATGTCTCCATAGCATGAGCAAGAGAGACTCCTCTCCCTAGGTGGACTGAGAAAGTTCTTATAGAGATGGTAAACTGACTCTGGAAAACCTTGAGGGTTGTTTTTTCACGTTGTCGGTGGGAGGAGGGAAGAAGGTGGGGGGAGGAGAAGTGTTCTGAAGGTTTAGTCTAACTTTTTTTTTCCTGCCTTTTAGTTCTGTTAATAAACTTCTTGATGCTTTTAAGGTTTAAGTTTTGTGCCTGCTTTGCTTTTCTCCTGGTTCTTATCTCACAGAAGGAAAATACGTAAGTAATGGGCATTTTGAACCAAACCACTACAACTGTAATTCTGTAATGAAAGCTTTAAAGGCAATATTCTATAAAGACAACAGGCACACAGGTAGTTCCTGAACTAAACTGGTAACACTTTGAAAATTCCGTCAGTGTATGGAATTTAGGATCAATAACTCATTGGACTACCAGTGAACAAAATGTTAATTTCTACAATGTTAATGTCCATAGTGTTCAAGTTCAATTAAGAACCTCTGCAGAAATACTTCGTGGTTGTAAATCCAATGACAAAATCTCAACTAATCAGGTTCAATCTCTGAAATGCCTTTTATTTCCTCAGAGTTATGATTAATTTGTTTCTCCGCATTACATCCTTGAAACACTTGCTCATCTCTATGATGCAGGAGTTGATTGTTTTGCCTTAAGAAACATTACATGGGATAATCCACTGACTGTGTCCTACAATTAGAACAGTTCAATGAAGTAAACTTACTGTCAAAATGTGACAAGCTGTTAATTCCAGTATTGCATAAAAAGTTTGCCTTCATTCAAGGCCATATTCATTCAGCCTATACACTAGCATTTGTAAATCACCTTCTTTTTGTTTAGAAAAAAAAAAGAGAAAAAAATCCATCACCCAACACTCCACATAGTTTTTAAATCTTGTGATTCAAAATATATCAGACAGTAAAGATTCTGTATCAGTATTATTAATCTTATTATCCTGAAATTTCAAACGGATTTCAGGTCTTCACTAAGATATTTAAAGAATTCTCAGCACTCAGCTCACAGGAATCCATTATCACTGAGGAACATGTCTATGTTTGCTCCCAGTGCTTCAGACTGTTTGTGGACTCTGAATGACTTTTTAAATTTATCAGGTTTCTTGTTTAAGTCAGCCTAAAGCTTCATTAGAACCTGAGTAGTTAGTGAGTTATGGCCAACTTCACTCTCCACCTGAGTATGTCTGGGGGCAGGGCAAGTTTCGTTCCAGGTTCTATAAATGCAAATATTTCCATCAAATATACAATGAAAAATAATTTACTATAAAAACAGAATCTAAAGTAGAAGACAGACAACAGTGATGTTGGAGAAATACCATTTAACTTTAGTAATATGAGAAACAGATAAGGAATATGACAAGGTAGAGAAACAAAATATTTAAAATAAAGGCAATGGAAGTGAACTCCACCAAACATGTAACCTGTATATAGAATGTTATATATATACATATATATATATATATATATATAGTGAAATGAAATGCCAAAAAATATGCTAGATGTTTTTTCCCCCTGGATTATCAACTGTGCCTTGCTGATAAATAGCTGAACTGGTTTGATGCCCCCTTTCTATATTTGGAACATCTGGGGGAAAAAAAAAAAAGAGAGAAATCTAGATAAGGCACCTGAAAAAAAAAAAGACATCTGGAGACACCAGATGCAGAAATTTTTCCTTTTTTTCCTGCAGAAAATTTTTAAAGCAGTGCTGCTTTTTCTGTGATGTTTTTCTCATGCCTTTTTCGATGTTAGCAGTCCACTGATTATCACCATATGTTCATATTGTGTGCTTTTTCTTACTGTGCATTTTGAAGAGACTGGTTTGCTTTATAGCAGGTGTGTGCCCCTGCTTTTTTTAATATCTTTTCCGATGCCTCACCCAATTCAGGCAGAAGGTGATCAGTTCAACATCTTTCACCAACCTTTGCTCCACATCCTCTCACATAATGAACCTCCATTTCTCTTGTGGAGTCTTGAGGAAAAGCACATCAGCTGAATGCAGACCCCACCTTTAACAGTAATCATCCATCTTTCCTTCTTCACAGGAAGTTGATATTTTTATTTCCTTTCATGGAGGTCCATATTTGCCACCACTGGCAGCACTATGTATTCTAGAGGAAGTGTTGCATTTTCTCTTCCACTAGTATTTTAGAAGCTAACATCACTGCAAAATCACACACAATAAATAGTGCACACTTCCTATGTCGTAATAAAAATTATATGCATATTTATGAGTTTGCACGTAACTGTTCAATTTTGTGATTTCCATTGTGATACCAACGCCTTTATTTCAGCAGCCCTAAAGTCATTCATTTTAGAATTATTAACTACTCTCATCCAGGATAAATATTTGCTTCATTTTGATAGTTATTCTTTTCCTGAGTTCTCCTTCCTATCTCTCCCTCAACCTTGCTAACGAAGCTCCTTTTTCAGTGGATTTCAGTATTATGTAGGGCACTGAAAGAAACCCACAGGACTAAGCACCAAGCCAAGCATGAAGACAAGACTGTTGCTCTATGGAGCTGGCTTTCCAGACCAAAGAGAAAATGAAACAGATGTTTGTGCTAAATAGGACTAATTTGTTCACCTTTTACAGCAGCACCAATTACATGTAGTCAAAATAAATAAGTTTTAGCTCAGCATGTGAACAGAGATTTCACAGAGATTTCTCAGCAATGGCTGAGAAAAGACAGTTTGTTTGGCATTTTTTATTTTGAAATCCTGCTTCTCTATATCTTTCTGAAGTCACTGCGGTGTTGATAGGAATAATCAGTACTTAAAATTGGTAGATTAAGAACAGGTAAGCCAAAGTGGTCAGAGGGTGAGGTTTAGCACCTTGAACAGCGCCAGGAAAAAAAACTCCCTTTGAAATCCAGGGGATTAGTCAACATCATGGAAATGCCTGAGCCTTGTCTGTTTTCCAGAAGGCATCTGAGCATGTTGAAAGCTGAGATCCCTAGGTACTGACATTTTAAATCACATAAACAAATGTCTAATTTAAGGCAATTTATCAGTGCAATTCAGAAATAGCAAAGGAGCTCAGAGAAGCATCCAGCTTACTGTGTTTCCAGAGGGTTGGTCTAAAAGCATACACCTTTAGTAGAGCAGCAGGATGCACAAAGAATCCTAGTTTTATTGTGAAAAAGTCTGAGTTTTGACAGGGCTGTAACCTTCAAGCACCAACAACTATGTTTCAAGTTCCACTTGAACTTGAAACATGATCTTCTCATAAAATGAGTCCTGGCATGCCTTTCATGTGCCATACCCTCAAACCTCCTATCAAAAGCTGCTTGACTAAACATATTTCCTTAATAGATTTCAACCTGAAAAGCATGAAAAAGTTTCTTAACTGCTTAACACGACTTAGGAAATTCAGGTCTGTGATCTCCTCCCCTTAGGGCAACTCCAGTGCTATATTCACACTCAAGCTGGTAACCAGGGCAGAACAGTGATCCAGACTAAAAATTTACAGCGTTCGTTATTTTAGACACCTTCAGTTCAAATATCAGCTGCTTGTATGAGTACACTTCAAGTCACGTAAGCAAGTTCAGAAATTCTGCTACTGCTAGTGCTGACATAAACCCTTATGAACCTTGACATGAATGAACTAAACTATGAATGAGCATGGAACACACTAACAGATCACGTTTTTAAATGAGTTGAAAGACATTTAAAGAGTATTTGACCAAATGAAATTTAAGACTCAGACCAAAATCTCGCAATAGACATTGGGAACCTTTGTAAGAACTTCAACAGGCTTTGAGTCTGCTACTAAGCAACTAGTACCCGAATACAAAAAAATGTTATTTTTCTACTTTTAAATGTCTAGCAAGGATATTTAATAAAAAGGCAGGGAAAGCAATCACAAGGATTTACCAGTGCTTTCTGGAAGTGAACTAGCTTGTTTTATCATTTAGTGACAGAAAAAATTGACCAGCTTCTACTTTTATGTATAATTGATTATAAAATTTTGCACAAAAAAAACCCCCAAACAAAACTCCCAAAAACCCTGCCCCCAAAAAAACCCCACACATTCCCCAGATCCTGACTTTTTCTTTACATTCACATTTAAGATTATTAATGTCATAAAAATTTGTAGCAAAGTAATCACAGAAGAAAATTACTCCTAATGCAGAGAGCTGATGCCAGGACATTAAAATTATTGCTTCAGTTCTATTGCCACTCTCAGCTCTAGGCATTTACTTCACATTTACTCTGCTGATCCCAAACAGTCCTGTGATCAACTCAAAAAAAGCTCATATGTAGTTGCAGGAGCCTCTTGAGCTGTGACCATAGAGCTTCAGCAGCAGGCAGTGTGGTCTTGCCCAAGTAAAGCAATGAAGACCAATTTTTCCACTGCGTAACACCTTAGCTGTGGATAAACTTCCTCTATAAAACTCCTGCTGTTTGAGCTGTCTTCTATGGAGACATCAGCTTACAGCTAATTTCCTTGAAGTTCACATAATGTCAGGTATTCATTTTATCCAACAGTCCAGAGGAAAGTATTGAAGAGATATCACTGTTACTTTGGCTTACACAGTATGCAAAGCCAACAAAGTCTTAAGGGCAATGGTACTCAGTAAAATCACACTTCCATTGATTCCCTACATTGCATCCAACATTGCATGCCCCTAGAAGAATGTAAAAACATGTTTTTTTCTGATAATATTGTCCCTGATTTCAACAATTTGTAATGAAAGAACCTCCTTGTACAAAAATGACATTTTCAAAGGGGTTTTTTTTCAGATACCCTCTACTGGACTCCTTTTCCATGAGAATATCCAGTTATCTATCTACACAAAATTTTAGTGTTCACAGCAGATTGCCATGAGGAACTCCATTGCTCTGCTACACACTGAGTGACAATCTTCTTTTGTTTCCTTTACATTTAAACCCATATTCAACTTCATTTGCCATTTTATTGTCCTTTCAGTTTAATACAGTGATTTCCCAATTCTTTATATCTGCTCCCACCTGAAACAAACATTATAGCCAACATACTTTCTTACCTAATGATAACTACTTCTTTTCAAAATCACTGGTAAATCTACAGGGCTGCCTGCACCTGCACAGTTGCAGAGTCCCTGAAAAATTGGAGGGGTGACCTTACTATGCTGTGAAAACTGGCCAATTATTCTGGCAAAGTTTTATTTATTTTTCAGCAAACCACCTGGCTCTTTAAGGATCTGTATTCTTAAACAGTCAAATACTCAGTGGTGAGGGATCTTGTCAAATGACTTCTGGAAATGAAAGAGGATTATTTCTACTCAGCACTGATAAGACCACACCTGGAGTCCCGTGTCTAGTTCTGGGTTCTCCAATACAAAAGAAAGCTGGGACTATTCAGCTTGGAGAAGACTTATGGGAGATCTCATCAGTGTGTGATGAGGAAGAATACAAAAGAGGATGGAGCCAGGCTCTTTTTGGTGGTGCCCAGTTATAGGTCAAAATGTAATAGGCACAAATTGAAACAATCGGAGGATCCCTCTGAAAGTAAGGAGACACTTTTTCCTGTGAGGGTGACTGGGAACTGGAGCAGACTGCCCAGAGAAGTTGTGGAGTCACTTGCCCTGGAGATATTCAAAAACCATCTCAGCATATTCCTGACCAACCAGCTCTACGTGACAAGGGTCATTGCAGGAGGTAATTTCTAGAGGTCTCTTCAAACCTCAGCCATTATGTCATTCTGTGATATCAACCAAACATTCTGTATCCACGTGCTCGGATAGAAAGTGGAGCTCTTGCTAAAAACTCCAACAGGTTTCAGATGCAGTATTAGCTCCTTCATCTCAAGCTATTTCACAACAAAGAAAAGATTTGTTAAAATGATTTTGAGCCCGTGGTTCCTAACATTTGTAGAAAACTCTCTTAAAAGAGCAACGACAACGTATTTTGAAAAGGAACTATTTCACATATTAATGCCTTCCCAAAAGAATTCCACAAGATCTTCAAATAGCCAGGTTAATTGGTTACATGACAGATGTAACTGCCCCCTTCGCTCCCTCCCCCACAAAAAAACCCCACCCAAGCCAGTATGCTCCTTTATTTTAAAATACCCTAATAAAAATAATAATGAAAACCAAACTCTATGCATTCCTAAAACTATAGATTAGAAAACAAACCACTTTATTTTGCCAACTGACATCCCTCTTTCCTCTTTTTATTACACATTATGTATACAAACTTGGGATGATTTAAAATGATCTAAGTTCCCCTTGCATCAGTTCCAGAGTCCTAAGTGAACAATTCTCTAGAGGAGGTCTGAACTGAACATCTGCAAACTGTTGCAAAAATAGCCAATACTAGAAAGAGCTCTGAGAAATGTAAGTAAAAAAAAAGCTGGTAGTTCGCATGGGCTGGTACAACTCAAACAAATTCCAAATCAGTAGTGTGGTCAGAATTACAATGCTGCACAGAAATCTATTATTGAGGAGAAGCATCTAGTAAAAAGTGGTTCTGAAGATTTGGTTTGCCTTATTTTGTCCTGTTCCATTAATGAGAATACATGTGAGAAGAAAAAATGCATGTGAATAGGAGTTTGGCTGTACCATTAGGAGGACTTTGTAATTCTCAGTTCTCTATTTCTTACATGTATGTTTTAGTCAAGGTGTAAACATCTGTGGCTCTTGAAAGCGAGCTGGAGTAAATCAATCTCTGTAAAAAGAGAAGCTGAATGAGTCTCAATGACAACTTGCATTAGGTAATGCAAGACAGCTGTTTACAACACACTGTCCTAGACAAATACTCCATTTCCAAATATCACCTGAATCCCCTTATCCTTTTTCTTTTTAATGCCACAAGCATAGAATCCTTGATTTACTCTGAAGTATTCAATTCTATCTCTCTAGTCTTTGATCTCTGAGATACGGATGTCCCTTCCTGCAGCTCCAGTCCCTTCAATTACTTTTATATGAGTTTCTATATTAGAGCATTTGCTATACAACTCTGATCCATCTTCCCATTCTAAACGTGGATAAAACTGTTTCAAACTCTGTAAATGTTAACTGGGAATGAAAGATGACCTTTCAAGAGCAACCATAGCAACAAATTTGAAAAGGACAGTTGTTGTAGAAGTACTTTTGAATTCTTTGAGAAAAAAACATTAAACCTTCCCACTATCCCCCCTGCCGCCCCGACATTCAGGTGAAACTAGACATGAGCAAAAGTCACAGAAGCAAGTATCCAGAGACAACCCGCCTTATCAAGAATCAACAGAATTATTATTCAGCTGGGGATAACATTCTATTTCTAAAAATGGGTTTCACAGAAGAAAGACTTGAACTAATACCAAGAGCATAAAATGTTTAATGAGCAATAATCAGACAGTTGTGTTACCTCCTCCACACTTGTGTTGGATACCCAAAACTCTTTTTTGTTAGTCCAGATGTGTGTTTTACATGTGCTTACCAATCAAGAAATAGACAGTATTCTAGGAATAAGCCAAGGAAAACCTAAAATTTTTTCTGCTATTCCAAAAGATTAGTAAATCTCAGACATCCTTGCAGCAATTTTTTTCTAAAGTGTAATGGGATTATCGGCATGCAGAGATATTTGAATTTCACAGCTCATTCCTAGGATGGTAAGGGGACGTTTCAACCATCTGGCTTAAATTTCCATTTCTTGAAGCTCAAAACACAAAAGACAGCACCAGTCAATCCTTAGAGTGCTTCAGTACTAGACTCTCTCCCCTTTGTTGTTCTGTTGGTATTGAGAATACTAAAACTGTGTTACAGTAAAATAAGCCATTCTTGTTTGTTCCAGAAGAACTTATCCTCAAGGGATTTACCTGTTATATAAAGTTAACATAGGGGAACTATTAACTTGTTCAACTATTGTTTCAACAACACCCTAGGAAATTACTTCTCTGCAGCATTCTGTTGAAGCTCCCATTTCACAGATAAAAATTACCTTTGAGGACGCTGCCTCTCCCTTCAGATCAATGAGAGAAATAGAGAGGAGGAAAATACACCCCTGGCTGCCATCTTCAAAGGCCTATTTGACTAGAGTATGTAGCAGACAAGACAAACCTTTCCTTCAACCTGCTCTTTTTTAAATGCACAAGTCACAGAGGGTAGAATCTGACTTGGACTTCCAAAAAAATTAAAGCTCCAGGCTACTGCAACTAAAAGATGATCTCATACACATGCAAATCAGCAAGAATCCTGGCTTTAGGTGTTTTCAGATTACATCAAGTTCATGGATAAAGACCACTTTGTTTATCACACTGAGTGTTACGGAAACCAAGATGAGCTGAATGTGTTTCATGCCAAAGGTAATAATAAGGTGTATTTTCTACACAGCAGTATAATACTTCAAAAAACAAATGAGAAAAATCCTGGTCTGTTTTGCAGAGAAAGTCATCTCATAGGGAAAATGGATGCATGAGTCAAGCCTGCATGATTCAGCACCTCCCCTTTTGGGGCTTAAGCTGGGAAGTCAGTTTTATGTGTAGTTGATTTTCTAACTGTTGAAAAGAACTTTTTAAAAAATATTTCTCCCTCCACCTCCAAAGTACCGAGCCACTCTAAACACATTTAATATTTTAATTTTTTTCTCAAGCACGAATGCTTGCTGCAGAAATTGTTTATAATTCACTCATGAAGCCAGGTGTGAAAGTCAAAGCTAGCTCAGCACAGCCAAGTGATCCCTTCATTAAATGGTAGTAACCTTTATACATCATAGAAGCTAATTTAAGCCAAAGGCCACAAGCCCTTAACAAAAGTTTCCCTAGAGCAACACACAGCTTCTTCTAACTGCTAAAGAGAGAGAAGGGATAAAAGTACAGGAAACAATAAAGGAAAGTGGTATAACTGTTCACATGCACAAAAAGGACAGATAGAAGTAGACTATACATGACAATTGTACTCAGAGGACAAATATTAGTGTCTTTGTACTGATCAGGAATCATTGAATTAATTCACCTGATTTTCTTCTGCCGAATAAAAACATTCATGAGCAAGTCTTCACCAGGGATGGACGAAGAACAATACTGCAAATCTTTAATTTAGATTTTTAGAATTGCACCAAAATTATATTAACTGAGAAAAGGGTTGGATTGGGGTTTTTGAAAATAAAAATGATATACTATGTGGTAGCATAAGAGAATCACCAAACAAATCAGACCCAGATATCATCCAAAACCTCAGCTGAAATTTCTTAGAAGTAACAAATTCACAAAGGTCTTGTAAGCCCATGGAGACTATTGAAATTGACTTGTGATGAGTTAAGTTGTCTGCAATGAAATGAGGATCCAGAGGTCTGCCTCTTGAAAAGAAGGTTGCAGCCAGTTCACTTTATTCCTCATTTCTCTTAAGAAAGCAAAGTTTTATGTCCAGCTGCACATTCCCAAGAAAATGGAGATCGATACAGTGATTTTCAATTTTTTCCTGATGGCTTGCCTAGCACATAATGGAAAAGGGCATTTTTCCAGATGCTGATCATGAACGCAGTGTCTGTACAGAATATGTTTCTCATCTTGTTTTTCAAAAAGAAAAAAAAAATTGGGAAAATAAAACCAGATTTAAAATACAAACCAAAACAATCCCAAACAAGCAAAACCCAAACCCCAGGAGATAATGAAACCGAGATGTATGTGAATAGTTTGGTCTCGCCTTTCAGAACCTGGATGGAAATTAGAGTAGAGCCTGGCTCATAATCAGAACACCCACTTGACAAAAGAGGTTTACAACAGCCAAACAATCCACTTAACAGCAAGAAGCATGTTGCAAAAGAGGAGTTTGTATTATGTGACACCCAAACTTTTCAGCAAAGCATCTTTTAAACAAGGGCACATGATGCAGAGGATTCCCATATATCTTCTGTAAGAGGCTAAACAACTTCTAAAGGTATTAAAACAGTTCTAGTAAAAAAAAAATTAACATGCATTTCCCAAAGAAAAAATTATTTCATTTTAGGTATATAAAAGATGAAACAATTTACAATCATTCACCAGGTGAATTTGTTTGTGTCAAAGTATATGCAATATAGGTATAATAACCAGGCAAGCATAGAGAGAAGGAAACCATGTTAAGAGACACTGATAATTACAGCACATGGTCTGCAGCGAGTTCTCTCTTTCTCCAAGATAAAAAAAAAATTATTTGTAAAGCAGTACTCAGATACAACTGATACTAACAGAAGTCCTTAAAGCTACTCAATACTGGTGTGATATCCTGCCAGGCTCTCCACTGGCATTGAAACAGTAGAAAAAATAAGCTTCAAGGATTTGGCCCAACAGTTCTGCAACAAGACCTCCACTGAAAAGTATCCCACCCCAAATCAGACATTAACCCTGTATTTCAGTACCATACAACACAGTGTGTTTTTTCTCTTTTCTGGGTAAATGTTACATTAACTTGTAGTTCATACTTCACATTGTCAGCTCTTCTGACCTAACATAAAAATGTCTGCTTATTACCATTTATTTCAATTAGCTTTGGAAAGGTAGAAAGAAAATAGCATCTTTTCTTCTTTCATATCCTGACATTTGCTGTTCTTTACTTAGATGAAAAATAATGACATTCCCGGTAACATCACTGTACAAATGTTACTGAAGGCAATAACCAACCATACAAAACCATTATTACCAGCCATTAGCTGTCATCAAAATTAACTTAGAAACTCAATACCTTGTAGAGATGTAATAAAAAAGGGCATTTTTTATATTTTACACCAGATATCTAACCATTGCAGGTTATAAAGACACTTCAATAATTCACTACACAAAAGCACACCAAAAAACCGTTTTTGTACCAGAAGAGCAGCTCCTGTTTAGTGAACTTTTAATACTAACTATTTTCAACTTCACGGAGAGATCTACAGAAAGCTCAGATAAAATGCCCATGGTGTATGTCTCTCTACATTTCAGTTACACACATTTTAAGTACCAGCTTTAACTGATACCTCTAAATTTTACTTCCATATTAATCTTTCACTGTTACTCTTTTAATAATTCTCTAACACCAGCTGAAACCACTCAGGATCCACATTACATGATCCACATCATGCAGTTTCTGACAGAGGTGTAGGAAGAGACATTCTCTCTACATTTATGTGGGGGAGTCTGGAAGCCAGAACTACCCAAGAAAATCAGTGTTTCTGCTCGACTCTTTTATGTATTCCAGAAACAGCAGCAGACACATGCTATCTTTTTTAACAGCAGTGAATAAAATTGCAAATTAATAGGCAGCACTGAAACAGCATCTTAAGTGGGCTCAAACATCAGAGGTTTACAAGCTGGGCTGCAACCACTGCACAAACTCCTAATCTGGGTATTTAGCTACTAAAGATTTCCGTAGCAGAATGCGCAGGCAGGATAGGAGAGAGATTTAGAGTATCAAGACATTTGGACAGCTGAAGATTATTCTGGAGAGCAGCAAAATATCTTTCTTTCCCCTCCCCCAGTTTCTGTCAAGAATGTTTATGCTTTGCTAACGCTTGGTTTATTTAGACTTTTAGACTACTGTTTCCTTCAGGTTAATGTTGTGTAGCGCATGCAAACCAAATCTTTTCAGGTAGGTTTCTTGATAAATTTTACTATATTTGACAGTAATATAGAAATTTAAGAGTGAAGCCTGCTTTATATTTGGAGTAACAAAAAGGCAAGACGTGGGCAAATCCATCTGAAGGAGATATTTTAAATTGAGACCGTCAAAATGAAAGGAAGAAACAAAGAAATGCAAAATAAAAATTAAAGCCTTTTGATTCAAAACAAGCAAACAACCCAAACAACTAAAGCAGAGGCACCCTCATTAAATATTTGTGCAACAGAGATCTTCAGTTACAAAGGTCACATGGGACTGGCGGAGTACTTTGTTAGAAACTTAAAACTGGCAGTTACCCCTCTGATTTTTCCTGACGGAGTTTTTTAGGGCTCAAGGTTTTTTTCCCCAAACATTATGAGATACAAACATTCTTCCTTCACTTATTCATAAAAACAAAATACCACAAATACTACGGATACACAAGCAAACTTGTTTTGCATTTACTTGGGTTGTGTTTGTTTTTTTAAAATTTATTTGCGTACTTATTAACATCTGTACACAATTTTTTCATTAGAAGTAAAGATATAGTTAACTTTTCTAAGTAATGTTTCCATTAAATCAGTTTTCTCCTTTGTGATTACAGACTGTATTCAAAAACAGGTGCTGTGCATAATCTAAGATAACAATTTCAGAATATTCATACAAGGCTCAATCAGGCAAGACCAGTACTTCTACAGGAAATATTTTCTGATTATGATTATGCTAACTTAAAATTGTTCCATCAGGAGAGGAAATGCCTGCCTGCAGGGTTTGTGTTTTAATTTTCCCCTCTCAGTAGAAATGACAATTTTTCTTTTTCAGATACAGAATTTGCATTGACTTCAATGAAAATGTCTATCAGCGCCGCCCCACCCCAGCCGAAGAAATCACTTAAAAGACAGTACAGGAACTAGGAAAGCCTAGTTTTATCTCATCTATGATCTCAGATCTTTGAATCTGTGCCTTCCTATGGCTTAATTATCCACATTTTGAAGAAATATGGACTTTTTTCCCCTTTTAATTTAAAATCGCTTGCTGTAATTTGAAAATCTCCAGTTCTTGGATTAAAAGAGATTAAAACCAGCTCCTCCTATTCATGTACTCTCCTTTCCATTCATGGTTTCGTCAGCTTCATCAGCCTCTTGGACAGACCAGTAGAGGTACAACCTACTACTCACCAACTCCTCATCAAAAAAAGGTAATAAAAATGCCCACACGAAACAAACCTACCAAAATACATTGCCAACACCTTTCTCAGTGGTTGACAGGTTCTAAATTGTTTTTTTTAATTGATCAAGCTATAATTGGTCATTGGTCATTTTGCTGTATCTGTATGCCTCGTTTGACAGTTACATTGCAGAACATTTACTTCTTCAAAGAATAAAACCCAAACCTGTAACAACAAAATTAAAACTCCTCTTTCAGGCAGGTGCCAGCATGACAAACCAATTCCTGTGCACTAAACAGCCATAAGGCATACTGTCTCAAAATCTTCCAAGAAAAGTGGCTTAAACAACGTTTGTCCCATTTTACAGTTACAGCTGCAATTTACCACCACCTAAGGTATCCTTCTCCTCAAGCATTTTCCTCTATAGATGTAATTTAAACCACAAAAGCCCAGGATTTGAAATGTTTCTGCCCCTCATGTGTGGACTTCTTACCTTTTATTCCCTCTCACTCTTTTTTTATTTTAATTATTCCAACTTACTCCTTGTTATTGTTAGAACCAAAGACAAAAGGAGTTGAGCTGTCCTGAGTTCCTCCACTATTTCTCTCTACATGTACTTGGCTGCATGTCATTTGTTCCCGACAGCCATCAGAGAGAACGCACAAGGAATGCCAGACCTCTGCGCGTCTAGCGAGCTTGGAACTACTAGGATGGGTACACCGCTAAAGCACAAGGAGATGAAGAATTGTTGAAGGACACCTATATGTACATCACAGCTCCCAGTTATGGATACAGAGCTCTCAGTTACGGATAAAAGAGGGAAGAGGTCAGAAGAAGGGAAACAGACACTATGATGAATAAAGGCATCCATCTTTCCCAGAGGTCTCCTTTCAAATTGTGCTTTCTGACTCATCTGGACAACAAATCATAATTAATATAAAGAGCTAGCTCCCTGAAAATCTTTTCTGCTACTTAGCTTTCAGACATGTCTATTTATGAAATGAAACATTGTCTGTAGTTACACTAAGAATTATGCTAGGTATTTTAAGCCATCTGTACTTTTTAATTATTCTAAAAATTGAAGATGAAAGTCACATATTTCAGATGACCCTTTATCACTCCAAGAGCTTTTCTCTTTTGTTACTCCATGTGCCTTCCAAACCAAAACCACCAGCAGAGTATGACACTGCAATCTAACAGATATTCTTCATACAAAGAGTGTTCCTTAGAAAAACCTGCAAAAGCAGGCACACACACACATCCACAAGGGATTGCTGCAAGGTTGTGTGCTTGTTCTAGTCCTATTTATACATGATGTGAGAAAGGCCGGTATATAAAAATGCTGTAAACAATTTTGAGAGCATATACTGCTAAGGCAACAGCAACAAGTATTAGCAGATGCTAATCTATGTGTTTGGCTGGACATGCAGAGTGGTCAGGCAGAATGAGGATGTAGAGGCATCACCTACAAGAATGCTTTGCAACTGTTGGCCAGCTGAAAGCACAGGTGGCTTCCAGTCTGGGACTGCACATTGCACCACAGCATGTTCCTCACTTTGGAAAAACATAGTTACATTGGGAGGACACAAGAAGAACATAATGAATACACCAGGAGCACTTACAGATAATTTCCAGTGGCTTCTGCCAGTTCCAAGAAAACAGAGTTAAAGTTATGTGCTCGTATACCTAAATCTTCATTTCCTCATCAGGCATTTGCTGAACTCATTATCCTGGGAAATCACATGGTGTTAACCCATAACCTTAAAAATTTTCATTTGTGCAAAATTTGAGTTAAATTTACAGTTATTATGTGTAAGTGTAAAAAGATCATACTTTTTCATGAAGAAACAAATGTCTTTGCAAGGCAGTTTTTTGCTCTGTAGGGAACATATTTTCGAGACGCAAAGGGCAAAACTTCATTGGAAAGGTGAGTACTTTAAACTTATTCAAGTGATCAGTTAAGCAACATAAAATAAACTTGTTTCTTCTTTATGAAGATTAAGTATTAGCATCATTTATTTTTGACTTTTAAAGTTATTGTACATTTCAACATGCAGAAATGCAACTTCTGGACAAATCAGTTGAAATTCTTTGAACTATCAATGGAAAGAAGTGATTTTTTTTTCCAAACACTGTGGGGTTTCGTATGTAAAATAAATTCCATAAATCAGAGATTTAAATCTCTCTTTCTGCATGCTTAATGTCAAAGAAGACATATGAAGATGGCCAAACAGAAGAAATTACTCAAAACAACGTGTAAATGATAGACTAAGAAATGCTGCTGTATGTTTTTCCTTTACTATACTTGTGTATTAGTCATACATTTATATAGGAGTCACATCATAGCTAAGCATGAACAAAACTGTGTGGTGATTTTCACTGTTTATATTGTCCCAAAAGACCAGGAAAATATGGTAATTACTGGTTACAGACCTCTTTTAAGAGTAGTGTGTCTTTGCTCTTGTTTAATTGCATCTAAAATATATTTTCATGGCAAAGGCAATTTTTCTCCTCTCTCATGGAATATAAATTCTTTCCAGATTTCTTACATTTCTAATTTAGATAGTCTTAGCATTGCTAGTGAGAATGCTTATCCAATTCCTGAAAATTTGACAACTTGAGAAAAGAACTGAAACTGATGACTGAACATGCCATCTCGTCCTTTTCCTTATTCGGAGAAGAACACTCATCATCCAGCCATGGAGGACGAATACTGTTTTCCATAGTGAGACAAATACTTTGCCAACAAATACTTCTTTAGGTTCACTAAGAATTATATGCCCTCTGAGACTTTAATTCCTCTGATTTCTCTGTGCTAGAGACATTTCAAGCAGCAGTTCCTAAAACAAGACTCTCTCACTTTGCACTATACCTTTTTGTTTAAACTGACTTGCTACCACTCATATTAAGAAGAAATATGCTATTCTCTGGATTTCCATCCACTTACATTTGGGCCTGCATCAAATTTACAGATAGCTGTTTTTGATAAACTTTAGGAAAAATTGTATTAATTTACACATATAGCCCAGCTTGAGAACACACAAATGTAGATCTCAGTGGGCATTTTGGCAGGATTTAGGATTAACTAGAGAAGAAAGAGGGACAAGGCTTCAATAGTCAATCTTAATCGTAGGCAAATTAGAAATAATACCTTTACACACTATTTAATTTCTTTTTTTTCTTGAAGAATGTGAGAGCATTTGACCAATTTCTTTATTAAGATATCACAGTATCAGCTCATTGATTTAACTTTTCTTAGATGCACCGAGCAGCTGATAGAACTGCTCAGATTATATTGCAAATCAATGTGAAGACTCAATGTGAAGCCCTGGAAACTGAGTGCCATCGCAACAGATATAGATCCTCTGCTCGCTGGTCTAAAAGGCATGTGGTTTAAACTTTACTTAATTTTAGGTTTTATAAATCCTGTCCCTGACCTACGTACACTTGCAAACAAAACATAAAACAGTGCATAGGAATTGGCCTTCTACAATGAGGTTACAGCAGTAAGAAAGGAAGAGCAACAGCTGTCACCTACCTGGACCTGTGCAAAGCATTTGACACTGTTGCACACAACATCCTTGTCTCTAAAATAGAGAGGCATGGATTTGATGCATGGACCATTCACTGGATAAGGAATCGGCTGGATGTTCATGCTCAAAGATTTGTGATCAACCACTTGTTCTCCAAGTTGAGAGCAGTGACGAGTGGCATTCCTCAGTGGTCAGTATTGGGACCAGCTCTTATAGCATCCTCACTGGACAGTGGGATTGAGTGCACTATGAACAAGTTTGCTGACAACAGCAAGAGCGATATGGTTGACATGCTGGAGAGCAGGGATGTCATCCAGGGGGATCTTCATAGACTTGAGACATAGACCCAAGAGAACCTCATGATGTTCAACAAGGCTGACTGAGTGCAAGGTCCTGCACGGGGTTGGCACAATCCCAAGCACAAGTACAGGCTGGGTGGAGAATGGATCAAGAGCAGCCCTGGGCAGAAGGACTTGGGCATATCTGTGGAGGTAAAACTCAACATGACCCAGCAATGTGTGCTGGCAGCTCAGAAAGACAGCCACACCCTGGGCTGTAACAAAAGAAGCGTGACCAGCAGCGCGAGGGAGGTGAATCTCACGCTCTACTCTGCTCTCATTAGATCCCACTTGGGGTACTGCATCCAACACTGGAGCTTTTAATAAAAGAAAGATGTGTACATGTTGGAACTGGTCCAGAGAAGGGCCACTGAGTTGATCAGAGGCCTGGAGCACCTCTCTTGTGAAGAGAGGCTGAGAGAGCTGGAGTAGAGAATGCTTTGGGGAGACCTTAAAGTAGCATTCCAGTACCTAAAGGGGCGTACAAGACAGCTCAAGAGGGACTTTTCACAGGGCATAAAGTGATAGGACAAGGGTGAATGGCTTCAAACTTCAGAAGAGTAGGTTTTAGATTAGATATTAGGAAGCACCTCTTTACTGTTGACAGTGATGAGGCACTGGAACAGGTTTTCCAGAGTTTGTGGACTCACCATCCCTGGAGGTTGGGCAGGAATTTGTTAGTGTTGGGGTGCACTATGTGGTGGAAGAGAGATAGGCCCTGAAGGCCAGAGAGAGAGCCTCCTTCTCAGACCTGGAGGTGACACTGGGAGTGTATCCAGGTCACCGGGGATGGGCTGAGAGAGGATTGTGGGTTTCTGGACAGTGTTGGACCTATGAGACGTGATAATTGTAGTTAGTGACCTTCTAGGGTATTGTTTACCTATTAATATAATAGACAATGTCTGTGCACTACCCCAGGTGATTAGGGGACACTGAGGTGAACATCTTTCCTGTTTATATGATGTGATATCCTGTCAGGTACTGGTATTTAAGGGAATTTTGGATGTGCAATAAAGGCTTTGCACCTTTTCCACCGTGTATGCGCAGTCCTTGCCCTTGCGTGATTACTGCAGTTAGGATCACAGAATATTCTGAGTTGGAAGGGAATCACAATGATCACTGAGTCCAGCTCTTAAGTGAACGGCCCCTATAGGGATTGAACCTGCAGCCTTGGCATTATTAGCACCGTGCTCCAATCAACTGGTTTTCAAGGCCAGGCTGGATGGGGTTACCTGGTCTAGCAGAAGGTTCCCTGTGCACAGCAGGGGGATTGGAACTAGGCAATATTTAAGGTCTCTTCCAACCAAACCATTCTATGATTCTACAAATTGCTTTCTCTGTCAGTCACATATCTGGTCATACAAACCATGCATTTTCCATAATGAAATGCTATAGATAGAAAAATGTTGGAAATTATATACTTCAACTGGTTGGTAGATATGGGAAAACAATTCTGACTTTCCTTCCCCTGAAGAGGAAGTAAGAATGATGATCAAGGAAAGCTCCTCCAGCTTCCTCCTTTGAGAGATCCTCCTGTAGCTGGCATAATTCTGGTATTTCTCATTTCTTCTAAATATTCTTGGTGACCATCTAATTTTTCAAAATTGCCATGAAAATGAAAGCAGTAAGATATGGACACAGTTAGTATAATTTTTATTCCGTTCCAATTATTTCACTAAATGTCTTTATTATTTATTTCTTTCTTCCTGGCTCACCCTCCTCCACAATAGGAAAAAATTCAAGTAAGAGTAGATGACTGATTTTAGTACAAAGCTTCAATTTTTTTCATGAAACAACTGGTACAAACATGAAAATATTTTTGTGCAAAGCTGTAATGGCTCTTAACATATCCAAGTTTTTGACCAAGGATTGGTCAAAAACAGTCTATTAAAATTTCAAAGAAAAAGAAAAGCACTTCAGAGCAAAGCTTTTCAGAACATATTTACAATTTCTTTGGATGTTTGAGTTTGTTTCAAACCCATACCTTATTAGGTAAAAGTTTTCAATTTGCTTTTGCAAAAAATATGAATCCAATCTTCAGTTCTTTTTTTATCCAGGATACATTACCTGGAATTGTCTGGCCAATGACACCTAAGCTATTTATCACAATTCATCCAATTTGCTGAAGATATGACTGTATCAACTTTAAAAACATGTAAGAATAAGGGGTTTTTTCTTTAACAAAGTAAAAGAAATTTACTACTCCATGGACAATTTTCCAAGTGAATATGTGGAATTATGACTGTTGTCTTTCAGATAAACTGAAATGTTTATGTCACACACTGCAATGCCATCTCTAACAGCTGAACTAAGAAATACATTTTCAGTCAGCAGTTGCCATTCTCGCTGAGAGTACTTACATACACACATGCACACACTTCACTTCAGGGTGCCTGCCAGGCAGGTCTCCTGCACAGGAAAGTCCTCCCAAGGTTATCGCTGACTGCAAGCATTGTGAAAGAGTTAAGTCCAATTACTCATTTCCTATAGCATTCAATAGCTGTGATCCCTACAATATTACTAATCACTTGGAAATTACACACCATAATTATGTACTGACAGGGATTCTGCTGTTAGGCTGTGAAATCCGGGCCAGCAAGCTTAGTGGTTTAGGTGTTACTCCTTGAAGATTTTCAGCTGAACCATAGAGGAAATACAAACAATATTCATGTATTCATGTAGATCTATGTATTAGACTACTAAGGCTGATATCTTCTGAAGTATCTATTTGCTTGAAGCAAGATATTAAAAGTCTAAAAATCTAATCATACATATTAATTTCTGTAAACACACAAAGCAAGTTGAACCAAAGATAAAATGACCATTCAGCCACTATGCATGCATCCTGTTCAACCCTTGATTTCCACTGACAGCTTCCCTGTATTTCCCTTGGCTGTTCCCTAACTGAAGTAAAAATATCTTGCTTGCAGCACAAATTCTTCCTTTGTGCAGAAAAGCTCCCTGACAGTTTTCAATGATGCCAAAGGCATCCCATATTTAGGCTAGGAGGGAAAGGAGGGTTGACAGTCATCTCCTGGTTTGGGTTCCCTTTTATTTTTGTACTCACGTTTGGTGAAAAAGCATCAGTGACAAGCTGTAGCTTTTCCACAGCTACACAGCTGTCATGCTTAAACTCAGGCAAATTCAGCCTGAATGGCCTGGGATTATTTTTACCATCACCTCAGAGGTAATTATACAACAAACTCACCCTGGTATGCACCACGCTCATAAGATCAGGTATTTCCCAGTTCACACAAACAAAACTGTAGATTAGCTACTTTTAAAAAAATCACAAATTCTTACAGCACAAGGCGCTTCGTGAACATTTCTCATTTTATAGGTCAAAGTGTTCTCTGCACTGAGAAGTACTACATATGTACTGACGAGTGAAGAGAGTAAAGCTGAGTTTGGCCACCATGCAGCAAACAGGTTGAAAGCTGCATTTGCAGTGAATGTCTGCAAGTACAAAAGCTATCATTTTTAAATGCTACCTGACTCGTATGTATTTTATATACCAGATAAATTGTTCTTTATATCCATAAGCAGTTGAAGCGATCTTTTTCTCTAGTTAAGAGATTCTTTATATGTGATTTTGTCACTGTCAGAGTCACTTGAGAATTGTTAGCAAAGACATTTGCATACAGACATGCTACTTTCCATTTTAAAACACTAGACATACTAAATCCACCTTCTCCCGCCAGAGGATGCCTTAATAGTTTAGAGATGTTTGTTGCAATGTGATACATTCAGAGCACCAGTGAGACCACTTAACTCAGTTTTGGCATATGCATTTCAAAATAGATATACAAAATTTGAAAAATATTCAGAACAAATTGCAAAATCAATTAAGGAAATATTTTGCCTCATGATAAACACTTTCAGAAACCTAGTTTAGTAAGTGAAACAAACAGATTGCTTATATTCAGTTATAAATATCTACTTAAATTTCAATAGTAGAATGCTCTCTGAACTGACAAAGTCATAATGATATCCGATAGCCATACACAGAAGCCTGGCCACTGTGGATTGGAAATTACTGGAGAATATTAATTATTATTTTATAACTCTAATTGTATTTCATAATTTGTTTATCTATGTAACAGAATTGAACAACTTTTAAAAATAAGTTTGAGGTTATCACTTTTCACTAGCATAACTTCAAAATAGTTAATTTTTAAAATTTTTTCATAAGCAACTGAGAGTTCAAAACTAAAGGTTGTTATAAAATAAAACAATCACATTTGTTCTGAAAATTTTGAAATATGCTTAGAACTTGATTGAAAACTTATAAACACTGAATTTTGCTTATTTCAGTTCTGATGAATCTATATCTAATATGTATATATATTTTTTCTCACAAGGGAAAAAAAAACCTCACTATTCAAAAATTCCCAAGCAATTATAACCACAACCACCCAAAATGAAAACACATGGTGCTTTCTGGTGATGAGCATCTGAAAAAAAATATTCAGAAGCAAAGATTATGTTTTCTTTCCTACAAGCTAGGTAAAAACAAAACTAAAACATCAGCTCAGAAATGAGTTCCCTGGCTGAGCCATGCCACTGCACTCTTCGGTGCTTACAATACCAAAGAGAATTCTCCATAGACAGAAACATCTGAGCATACTCAAGCATGCCTTACACCTCATGGCTGCCCTCCAGAGCTAAAAGGCTTTGTCTATCAGACCATAACTGTAAGTCTGATTGACATGCTTAAGTATTTTACCTAAATGTGTTCAATATCTATTAAAGTAGTCTGGCTTTATCTCTCACAATTGCTACAGAAATCATGGAGAAAGAAGAGGAAGTACTGATGAGAAGGAATTGTCTTGGATGACCTATACTTTTAACAGCAAAGGGTAACTCTCTGCCTGGAGCTGTGCCCCAGAAGATGAAAACATTGTTCCAGGATTAATAGTCAGTCATTCACTTCAGTCTAGCTAACCAAGTTGGAATAGCCATAAAGTTTTCAGAAAGACTTAAATGCAGGCTCTAGATCTCCACCAAGCATGCCAGGTATCTTACCTGAAATTCTATTTCATGCAAAACCCCTTCAGCATTATCTTATCTTTTATTTGAATTCTGTGCATCACTATGAAATGTACCAGAGATCCGCCCACATGTTTTACACATAGAAAGGTCTGTAAGCTGCACAAAGGAGTCAATGTTAGCAGAAGTATCCTGTTCAATTTCCGGTGTCGGTAGATACAACAAACCAGATCTCAGTATTGGTCACCCCAAGTCTTCCAAAATTACATTTCGTGTCTCCAGGAATGTTGATGTAAAACTACCGTCATATTCTTTTTTCTCCACCTTTGTCGCTGGAATTCACATATTTGATATTTTTTTTCCATAATCAGAAAAACTGGAAACCATTTTTTCCGGAGTGAAAGGTGAGAATCTCACATTCACACACTTCCACTTGCGGAATCTTAAAAAAAAATCCCAAAAAGCTACCAAAACTTCAGTATGCCAATGAAGACTGGTCACCTCCTTGTTTGCAGTATCATGACTACACAGTGTTAAACAGATACCGGTCTCCACAGAGTAGAGAGATATCTTTTTCATAAACAAAGCAGAATAAAAATTTCAATGGTTTCAACATTTGTGTCTATCCTGCCCTTGAGGTCATTAAGGGAACAGATTAATATAAATTAAAAAACTATCAGCATTCTCAGAGATGTTTTCTAAGATATTCTAATACTGTAAATAACACTATTTTTTTTCATTTATGCTGCATTATGCCGCATTATAACTAGCAGATGATGTAATCCTTCCTTCTTCCCCAAATGCCTTGCACTGAGGTCATTATAATTTCTTTAAACTATGACTTCATTCTGGTTTCCTTCCTTGGAGGACTGCATGGAGACTACCAATAATCCATCTATCCCATGTGAAAAAGCAACACAAAACAAACATTAACATTGTGCTATCAATCTTTCAAGAGTCAGAGATGCAACAAAGCTAAGATTCCAGCAATTTTAATTATGTTTCCTAATATTTACATATTCATATATATATATATATATATATATATATATATATATATAAAAGATCACACTACAGTCTTTAGCTCTATGCATTTCACTTGCTCTTTCTTTAAATCCTAAACTTCAGTATCATGACCATGCATGGTTCCACACATGTGAAACATCTTGAGTCTACCAAGAGCACTTCTACACACAGGACATGCTTTTCAAACAGAAGATATTATTTTAACTGTAGCTTCACTTTTTGGAACTTCAAAGCACTTCTAAAAAAGGTGACAAATGTATACATAAATTCCATTTCTGCATCTTTGTGCCCAAACAAAACAGACCTGCCCACCAGTTATATTGTAAAACTTCCTATTTTGAAGTTTCTACCTAGCCCAGCCCAGATCTCTACTGCCAATGACAGCAAGACCACCACACTGGGCATCTTGCCAGTACTTCACTCTGACCTGTGCAGACAAAAGCATGCTAATATACCTTTCATACTATCCCTGTGGATTAGACACAAATTTCTGTGGGGATGACTAAAGCTGAAGAAGGAAATAACATAATGACATATAAAGCAGGAACCATAGAACTCTATAAATAGAAAAAAGTAATTTAAAAAAAAATTAATTAAGTTCCAAATTCCCCTCTGTTTGTCATATAATCACGTATCTGTGGAGCCCAAACTCTTTTCAGTGGTACCCAGGGACAGGACAACGGGCAACTGTCACAAGTGGAAACACAGGAAGCTTCTTCTGAACATCAGGAAAACTTTTATGCTATAAGGGCCACAGAGCACTGTAACAGGCTGTCCAGAGACATTGTAGAATCTTCTTCTCTGCCAATATTCAAAACTCACCTGGACATCATCCTATGCAACCTGCTGTAGGTGAATCTCTTTTAGAAAAGCTGTTGGACTAGATGATCCTCAGAGGTCCCTTCCAAGCCCTATCATTCTACGTTATTAAAAGCTCTTAATGACTTGGGTTGATAATTGCTTTATCATCTCTCAATTTTCTCATTTTACAGGCCTCATCCATCTCTGCCAATATTGTCACATACCATTCCCTACACCAGCACTGCAGGCAGAGCAAGAAAGAAGCCCTAAGGTAATCAACTGCAATGTGAGATTGAACTGTGCTTCTATTTGTAGCTGTGTAGGAGAAGAATATAGCTCACTTTTAATCCTTAGCCTTTAATTCCTGTAAATGTCCTGGATTTTCTTTAAAAACCTCATGCAGAAAAACTGTTATCAACACATTACTTACAATAAATGGCCATTTGCACCTTTGGTGGGATTGTTTGTCCCTGTATTTGTGGAAGCCATGTGTAAGCTGCTCTGTGGGTTCAAGTTTAGGGGCTGCTCCATTTGCTGGTTGTTTAGGAGTGTGAGGCAGGGAGCCTGACTACAGTCCAGAGCTTCTAAAATACTCTGAAAGCTTCCACTGAAGACAGACTACAGCCATCATCTAATCTCAAGAAACAAATGTGTATATATATATATATAGACACACACACACACGTATTTTGCTTTTATTTTGCCCTTAACTAAAAGTGCTGCTACCACCACTGCAGAGGTACTATAAATGTCAAACACACAGACAAAGAATATTAATCATATGCATAAGATAATTTGCTGCTAAGGGATGTGCAGATCCACTGGCACAAAGTGCTAAAAGCCTTGCATTCATGCATGAAATCGCTTGGTTTTCATTATTTCCTACAGTCAGAAATCAAAACTCAGGGTTTGATGGATTACTGTTTTCACTAGACTTTAGATTCTTACGTTTTAGTGAGATGGCGACCTGACTGAAAACTACTTTCTCTCAAATTGTTAAGGATTTGTCATAAAATATTCCCAGGAAAATGCAAAGCAAGGCTCTAAGATTCAAGACAACCTGTTGCTGATGTTCTCAAAAAGTCTGCTTCCAAACTGCCTGAATGCTGAGTTCTGCTTTTGTAGCCTCCTGGCTGGCAAGCAAGGAAGCCCACAGCTTAGGAGGCTAACTGTGGCCATTAAGACTATTGCTTTGTTCATCAGCACCTGCTGCAAATAAACCTCAACACGTTTTCAGCCAACTGGTCAATTTAATCTATCAGTTGGCCAAAGTGACACCTATTCACCTTAACAACACAGCCCGCCCCAGCTCTCCACACTTTGCTTAAATAACACATGAAATATAGGGATGGTGTGCACATACAGTGTGCACAGTGGAACTTCAACCATGGGATGGCCATACACGTAATGAAACAAGAATTATGGTTAAGTTAGTTAAAGGTGCAATCACCTTAGTGCTAGATGCTGTCACACACATTATTTACTGCTGTATCAGCACAGCATAAAAGGATTAGCTCAACTCTGCATTAGCACTTGAAAATGACAACTTACTTCTTTCCACCCTTTGTGCACTCCTCTTAAATACTATTTTTAGATGACATTGGTATTTACATTTGGTTTGACCCCAAGCCTCTAGCTTGCTGGCAATTATTCAAAAATAAAATCAAGATATTTAAATTGTGGTGGACTGTACTGCAAAAATGAAGTATTTCAAAATAGAACCATCTTTTACAGTTTTAAGTTAGATTTCTGGCTAGTGTTCTCCTGAAAACTTTACAAAACCAAAAGCCACTCTCTGTACTTAGCCTGCGGAAGTCTCTGGTCATAAGCTAAGACCCACCACAGACTATATCTGACCACAGTCTCACAAATTCAGAAATCTGGTCACACAAAACTTGGAACTGTTGATGCATTGTTAACCTGTGACCTTGTGAGAATTCCTTAAGATGCAGTCTTTAGTTAGACTACATACTTAACCATGGGCTCCTTGCCTAATTTACTACACTGACAATTGCAAAAGCAATTTTGTATGGAACTTGCCTCTACATCTATGAGACAAAATCAGAACATCAAAGTGGTCTTAGAAAATTGTGGGTATTACCAGAAGAACTATTATTTCTAAAATATAAAGATTCAAATCTGCTAATGTCCCTGATCACAAGCACATTTCACACATTTTCCTCAAATTTTAATCAAAGTAGACTATAAATTAGATATAAAAATAGATATAGAATTTTTAAATTGATTTTAAAAAGCTTTGCTTGAAGAAGGAAGATTTCTATGTTTTATTATTAACAGAAACTTTTGAAAAGTATGCTTGGAAGCTATAACTAAACCAAGAAGACCAGGAAGCAAGTCTATGGCCAACTATTTCCTGAAATAGACGTAGATGATGACAGGTGTATATGAATATTAATAAAATATTAATAAAGAAATTTAATTCTTCATGGCCTCATGAAGCTTTTTACAGGGGAATTTAATGGTGACAGATGACCTCTGTCTTCTTTATCCATCTGAATTCAAAAGCTTTAACATGGACAGCAATGATAAGGGCTCAGGAAGATTTCTCTACCTTGAAGAGGTCATTATGCATGTAAAAAAAGTATGAGCTATCTGAATGTTTTGCTTTGTACTATATGGGCGAGCAACATCAGCAGACTTGAAAAACGCTTCACATCTGTGCATAATCTATTTATCCACACCATTATTCTTCCTCATGAACTTACCAGTTATGACTGGTTTATAATTTAGCAGTTCAGTAGGTAACTGAAAAACTGGCCACAGGGAATGAGGACTGGGCATCAGTGTAGTTAGATCCTTGAAAATAAAAGTTTTAATAGTGTTCTGGTAGCATATCTGATGGCATTCTCAGTTTCAAATGTTGTATCACATGTGACCTTTCTTTGACGTCTCACAGCATGTCTGAGAGATGTATTTCAGCATTGACATTCAGAATATTTCAGATTGATCTTCCTCTTCATGATAAGATTACAGAATATAGGAAGGACCTTCTTAAGACCCATCTTTGCAAATGAAAAAGTAAAAAAAAGGTAAATAAACCCTACTGAAGCTACAGGAGATTTCAAGATGAAATTCTGCATCTCTTGAGCAGCATCAGTAGCAGACTCTCTGGACATTGCTGTGGTAGCACAGGTAAAACTGAAACTAGAAAAATTCTTACAGCAATTTGATTTCTCTGTGGTCAGAGCTGGCTTTTTCAATTAGGTCTTAGTTTCATTTGTCCAGCCATGGCACTGAAAAAACAAACTCAAACTTCACAATTAACAAGTGAGAAGCCAAAGACAGTCATTCAAAAGTCTCAAAGTATTACTATTACAGACACTTGCAGAAATAGAATACAAAAATCCTCATCTAAAACCAGAGAAAACAAGTTTCACTTAGACTATTTCCTTGTGGCTTAAAGGCTTAAACATAAATGTTTACAGGTATAATTGACATACCAGATAGAAAGAGCCATGAGAACAGTAAGCAACTACAGAAATTCTTACAAGTAGAAAGGACACTACAACTTGCTTCGTGTGGTGGTATTAGTTGTATATTGCAAGCAGAGCATTTTCAGTAAATCCACCTAGTGATAAAGGTTACATCTTGCCATCTGGGCACTGTGCTTTAATGACACCTTTACAGATTAGAAACACACTTACTCTAGTGTTTACTGTGAAACACCTATATTTGTTGGCAAATTTTATGATACATATAGTTTGGGTTTTTTTGTATCACTGAATACGATAATTTTGTCAGTAGCAATGTTACCAGGAGATTACTTTAGCTTAGTCTTTCCTGCACACTTACAGTCTGATTTTCCTATCCTATCACCCATTCCCAGCAGCAGGAAGAGAAGGGACCTGGCACTTCCAGGGGCCAGTTCCTATTCAAGAGAGATGTTTTCGGTGTCAGGCAGGTCTGCAGACAAAGATGAAGCTTCATCAGCCTTTTAGCAGTTTTAAGGTAAGACCCATTCCTAGACAGTGCATGCCAGTCTACTTCCAAGACAGTTTCATCACCATATTCGCAAGTTATTTCAAAGACTGCCAATTCCCTCCTGCTTCAGTAAGGCTAGACATCTAGCTTTCACCATGAGCTAGGCTGCTTCTCTCAGAACAGCAATGTCTGAATGCAGTCCTCTCATTCCTCCTGGTCCCATTTGTCTTGTTGAAAGACTGTTTCTCTGGGAAATGCTTTCATAAAACTTCTGTTGAGATATGGATGTGTTGGGCACCTTACTGAAGCAGTTAATCATTTTAGACCTCCACATTTACCTCAAGGAAAAAGTGTGGAATATGAACACAAAGTCCAGTAAAGCAAAAACCGGGCTTTGGAGGAGGCAGTGGAGGGGGGCGCTATTAACCTTTACTATGTTCTTCAGATTTGGAGAGGTTTTTCTCTTTAAAACAGGTCATGTATAAGGTGTCACCTGAGCACTACTTCAGTGTCTATAATGATAAATTATTAACATATTATTTTCACACAATAAGTTATAACAAGGATGCCATGTATTCTACTGGCATTTCTTAAATGCTTATCATCAGAAAATAAAAAAAGTTATTTTAAGATGGCAATTTGTTCCCAAAGTACTATGGCTGTTCAAGCACAGGTATGTCATAGTTCAAAGACAAATACATAAAATAATTACATGCAATTTTGAATGCTTTAAATGGACACATTAAGACAAGTGCAGTGAAAGGAATTAATTGCAAAGGGTTATTTCTTTTACTTTTTTGTAATAGTAGTGTTTAGAAGGTAGACAATTTAGGACAATTTAAACGGTTGCTTCACTGGAGATTAAAATTATTTAAAAAAAATTACAGTATCAGTTTTTTATGTAATATAAATCCATCACTTTTCTCTCACACTTTGTAAAATGTATAAATACAAGAAGATAATGTAGACATTATTTATATTTGGATACAGGAGCCATTAAAGGATGCAGATACAAGCAGTCATTTCTAAAATATGCTCAGGTGGAAGGCAAAAATTATCTCAAAATTGAGGTTGATAGATTATGAATTAGGGGACTTCATCTCAGTTCTTGAATTAATGCATTTTGCTCCGCATCATTAGGATCTCTCCACAGATGAGGAATCATCAGCAGCTGGTCAGAGGTGATGGAAGTGTTAACCATTCTGCTGAGTAATGTAACAATAATTTATAATAATGTACGGACAGGATTTCTTATGTGTAGTCATAGCATTTTTTTTCAAATGCTAGTGCTAAAGCTGGCATTCCCCTATATTCCTTTATTAAAGATAGCCCATAAACTACTAGGAGGTTAAATCTGATATAACTCATTTAGATACCTATTAAACTCGTTCTAAAAGGAAATTTTAAATTAGTCTTAAAAATTTCAAAAAGGAGCAAATTTTCTTTTTCAATAACCTGTTGAGATTTTTTCTCCGTATCTACTTTTACATTAACCTTCTCAGAAAAAAAAAAACCTTAAATCTCATTGTTGTCTATAACTTCAAATTAATGTTTAGCTAACTTGAAGACACAATAAATTGCATAAATTTTGGAGACACTGATTTAGAAGCTGGAGTATCCATTTCTTACTAACAGATGATTAGTTACTAAGCCCTGCTGTTACTAGTTTCAGAGAACCAGCTGAACACAGTTAATTATGAAACAGATCAGAGCTGTGCTCTAAAACTAAATGCTTGTTCAGAGATGGACCGTATTTGTTGGCACTAGTGAAATTAACCACTTTTTAACATGTCCTACATTATTTTTTTCATTTTGAGGGTAATCTACTTATTGCGGTATATAAAACCAGAAAATGTGTAAATGACAATTCTCTGCCACCTTACCTACTATGGTCTTGTCAGTTTTATTCTTTTCCTCTGCAGTTTGTAACCATCTTGCTAAAATAAGTACAGATCAGTTTTAAGACTGAACATGAAAGTACTGCTCTCAAGTGGTACAAAACAATGTGATGTCAAATACAATGTACTCCTCCTGCTTCTTGATTTAGCGAGCATTACCAGAAGAGAGAAGTGGTCACACATTTTACTCATCCCCAGATTCCTTCCTACGTCTTGGGAGCAAATGTCAGCTTCATAGCTTGCTACGAATTATACTGCTCCAGTGCTACAAAACAGGTTGAGAACAGGCAAAATTAGGCTACTGTTTGGCTACCCACCAGCCTCCCTGGAAGTAAAAGAAGATGCTGTTCAATATGCAATGCATACTGTTATGAAAAAAGAGTTAACTTTTCTAAAACTCGAACACTTGTGATTCTCCTGGTGGTATAGAAAGGTAAAGATTACTCTTGAAACACATGAATATTGTATTCTAATTAACAAACAGTGTGTGTGATATAGTTTAAAATTGTAGAAGAATGGGAGAAGAGTAAGAAACAGGACCTTTTTTTTTTATTAATTTGTCACAAAAATGTATTTTCTGTTTGCCGCAGGTTTCAGCTTTTTGTTCTCTTTCACAAAGAAGCAATGTTATTTTAAGCAGTGAATATTATCACTTTATCAGTACATAATGATTAGATGTTGGTACTAGTGTTACCAGTCACAAGACTGAGTAAGAAGAAATCACAGAGATAATGAAGCAAGACTAAAAAAAACCAAAACAGAAAACAAAAAAACAAACCAACCTAAAAAGCCACAGCTCTCATTTTTAAAATAAGTTATTACTACTCAGTTTTTAAACAAAAATCTTTGCAGCATCATCTGTTTCATACTGCATTCCCTCATTTTGAGATTAGTCATTCTTTGCAATTTTCAGGATCCACATGGGTAATCAAGCAAAGCCCCTTTTCAGCTGATATTTCAAACAAGTCTCAAGTCTTAGTCCATGAAATCTGTCAAATGTATGCATGCATGCAACCTGTCACTGTCCCTACTTATCACAAAAATCACAAATACAAACCAGCTAATTTATCACATTTGTAATGCTTTCACAAACTATCTGTCTTTTTTCCAAATTATGTCATTCTGGAGAGTTTTCTGTTTGTGTTATCAAAGTCAAGGTCTGAAAGAATGCTGAATTCATAGAATGCATGCTCTTTCCTAAAGCATTTAACAGATAGCACATTCCACGGATCTGTATCCCAAAAGGATGGAGGACAAAGGGATCAGGGAAGGATATATTGCCAGACATCCACTCCCATATGACTATTCCATAACTTGCTCTCAGAAATGTTGTACCAGTCCCCAAGTATTTTTCATCCTGCTTATTCTATACCTATAAATTATTTTGCAAACAATAAATATCCTTGTCTACAAAAAAAAAAAAAAAAAAAAAAAAACACTGTACAAAAAAAAAAAAAAAAAAAAAAAAAAAAAAAGAGAAGAAAATCAAAGTAATTTTTCACATAGTTGGTAGCAGTTTTACCTACAAAAATTTTAGTGTGCGAAGCCTACAATGTTCCTGAGCCATAAATTTAGTAGTGTTTTCACTGCATAGCTGGAGACAGATCTTGATGAAAATTAAAAGGTGCATAAAAACAAAGAAAGAAAAACATATATCAAAAAAACAAGATGTCCTGTCACCTTAGGACTTGTTAATTTACTGCCCTAAATTAACTCCAGCATTTTTAATTTTTATTAAGGACTGGGTTTGACAAGCCCATGGTGACATTTAGAGCTTAAGAACTGCAGCAGACTACTCACATCACACAGAACAGAGATCAGATTTCTATAAGATGCAGACAGTTAAGAGAAATTAAGAGTTTGCTTTCGGCAGACTAGTATTCTTAAGCTATATATTCTTGTTCCAATGTCTATTTGAGTTTGAGTTGTACTCTAACCTGATTGGGACAAATCCTCTGCCACACCATAACCTTTAATACTCACTAGGAACTAAGGCAATTGTGGAATGCAGCAGTGTGCTAGGAACCTCTCTATCAATAGCTTAGAGTTAGCAAACTGCCTCTACAAATGAAAGTACTTTTCCTTTGCATCTGAGAGGCAAAGAAGTTTAATTAAGAATACAGTCATCCCTGCCCAAAGGAAATACTTTTTTTTTTTAATTAGTCGGTCATTTCTGAATCTGCTAAATTATGCTAGAGAAAGCAAAATAGTCACACCTTACCATTGCCAGTAAGCACTTTGTCACACCACTTCTGATTAACTACTGATCTGAACGGGACAAGGTGAACGTAATAAGAGGAAAAGTTAAGGAATTGTTGGATTGAGAAGGACTTTGGCATGATTAAGTGGAATAACTGATGAATTTCTGAAGAAAAAAGAAAAAAGCAGGATTAGCCTGAAAAAGATATTGTTACTATATGAATGATTCAGAGTCCTATCTGTATTGCTTTGAAGTGCCTAACTTAACCAAAAAGTTGTTTTGCAAAATACCCACATCCATTTATGTTCCCAGAACTTATTGATTCTCAGTAAAAACATTTGGCCTATGAAAATAAAATTTTGATCTCTTGAATATTTTTAATATTTTTGAATTTTTTTGTCTTATACATGTACCCCAAGCCTATTCTGGTTTATCCAATTGCTTGTGTGGGATATTAAGTGTGTAAGGTAGGTTGTTACAGAACTTAGGTTGGATGTCAAATTCCATTCTGATCTTCAAAAGCCAGGCTTCCTCAGAGCTCAGATCCAACCCCTGAGTAAAAGACACTTTTACACTGCTATTTTGTGATTTTATTGTGCACATGGGTGTTATAAATGATCTACCAAAAAGAAAAAAAGAATCTGTGCTCAATTTAACTTGTGTGTCCATTTTCAATAAATAACAAACATGCAGGAGTGGACAAGGACAAGTGGAAACTCTGTCAAAATATTGCAACAAATGGTTAATTATAGGAGGTAGGAAAACACAATATGTATTATTACTTCTCTGCTGCATTCTTAACTTTCTGACTCCTGCTTGTACTGGCTTGCCTCCCTTTTGCCAATGGAGATTACACGGTCTGTTAATTTGAAGTGCAACACACAGTACACCTTAAGTGCCACAGAAGGCTAGGGCATGTGAACTGCTTTTCTACTATCAGCAGTAGGTACTAGTTGTGCTTCATATATTAAGAACTTTTAATCGAGTACTGAATTGAAAAATCAAAGAGTAACACAAGTCAGTCTATTTTATAGGCCCAGTTCAGTAGATAACACAGAAGGTCCATTCAGACTTTTTCTCACACTTTACTGCTAGCAGAAATCTGAGGAAACGGTTCTGATTTCAGTCATTAGTTTTGTCAGCTTTTAATATCAATCCCTTACTTTTATTTTATTTTGCCAAAAAAACTCTTTTAGAACATTATTAAGTTCCTCAAATCCTCACATCCATTTGTCCTTTCATGAAAGCCATTTTGCATACATAACTTAAGTGGAATACAACTATTTCCCACATAACTTGTTTCAGTTCATGCTTTCTACAATGATCTAATGTGAACCATGCATTCTTCAACCTGTGTCAATGATTAAACCAAGTCCTTTTTCTCTACATTTTTTCCATGATGCTATGCTTCCTGTTGTCAGTTCTGTTACCGCCCTGAAAGAATATTTATACCAATTAGGCAAACAAATGGAGAGGCTGATACATTGCTAGCCAAGACTCTCCATGGTACTTCATGGAGAGTTGGCCCCCAGGCATAATTGCACAGTGTTTCTCCCACCTATTGACACCTTTGAAATTAATTTTCTGGAGTGGGATTAATTACATTGCATGGGTTTGCTCACCATATAGGCAATCTCACTTCTTGATGAAAAATGGCATATGTTAGCTATGTAATCAAAAGGTAGCTGTATGGATCCCAAGGGATAAGGAAATTTTAGCATTTGATTTGACTGAACCATACATTCATCACCATAAGAGATACTTGTCCAGCCAGTGTGAAGTTGCATTCTGCATAAATCCAAAACATGGTCATCAGCTATAGCCAGGCTTTTCAGAGAAGAGATCCTACAGACCTAGCCTACTCAAGGCAAAAAACTCAGGGAACTACACTTTCATTCATATCAGGTGACATATTATTAAGAAATGGCTCTTCAGTCAGTAACACTGAACTACCCAGTAGCTGAACTTGCTGCAATTTATTGTGCCCTGCAAAGCACTGGAAAAGCCTGATAATTATTTAAACTGCCTGTGACTTGTCTTTGCCAATCTTCTCTTGTCCTTTACTTCCTGCCAGAGTTACCTGACTTGCTAATGAAGAGAGAAATATATGCATATACCTGTTACACCTCTTTCCACATTTAAAGGCTCCCAATTACCTTGTGGTGCTTCCTACCAGGTTTAAAATCTCTTGGACATGGTCTGCACCTCATGCTTTTATGAACTGCTACTGTCCTTGGAATTTCTTTCCCTCTGGTATAAATAAGTTTCTACCATGCTCAGTAATCTCAGCACACACAAGCTCAGTCACACACTCAGCCCATGGAATGTGGTTTCTGTCAGAGTAAAATGCAGTTACACGGCTATAACTGCCCATACCACTGCTAAAGTAGGCAACAAACTACTTCTGCTATTACTGACCTGGTGTAAGACACACCTCAGGAAAATAAAAATAGTCTTCTCCTGACGTTGAACAATTAATATAACCATCAACACAGGTATCCATGTGTGTAAAGGGACTGATGAAGTGATCAGTCTCCTGAAGATAATATCAAAACTGATTCCTTCTGCTTGGAGAGTGATCTTCTCAGACAGGCGAGAGGGGAAGGAAAGGGAGGAAAACGAAGAAGTCCTCCTGTGCTTAATTTTAATATAAGTATTTTTAATAAATTGAATTTGAAATATCAGGATTATCTTGACCAATAACTGCTTACCCACTGTTCAAGTCATAGCAAGTGGATCTGAAGAAGAATGCAACATTTCACTTTTGCCCAGAGCAAAGTAGTCAAAAGGCTAGGCTCTTCAGACAGACCTTTAAGAATAATGTTTTTGATAATTTAATTTTAACAGGTTAAAACATGACTTTAAATAAGCATGAGAACTGAGTCTCTTCTATATTCAGAATATAGACACAGCAATTTTTTTTTAAATTACTGAATCTGATTTGAGACTTTCCAGTGAGTGTGAGTCAAGAACCTTTTGCTTCTGAGGAACCAAGACAACACGTAAAATATATTCATGATTATAGCTTATGCCAAATGACTTCAAAAATTTCAGAATACTTTTTTTCCCCATCCGAAAAAGACCAAAATCAAACATGCTTATTTGAAATTTAAACACAGCAATTGAGACTTGGATAACTAGCCAGATTTGGGTTCCTGTGATACTTACAAAGCAGCTCAGTGCCCTCTCCACGAGAGTGCAGCCACCCAAGCTGCTACGGGGCAACAGATTTAGAGTGGTTGATCATGAAGATGCCAGAAGTTAATCTGTATGTGCTAAATTAAGAAGGCAGTATTCCTAGGATTACCATATACTGAAGAAACTAAAAGAGATACTTTCAGAAAACAATTCACGTGTTGCAGAAAGTGCATAAACCTGCATGCCTCTTACAGAATTGGGGGCCTAAAAAATTTTCTCCTGTTTGAGAATGAATGACCTTTCCATCACAGCTTCCTTCTTCAGCAACAAAAAACCATACCACAGGACTTTGCAATAGCAATTATAAGTGACAGCTTACAAATGAAGTGCAAGAGAAAGATTCAAACCCCTTGCTGCACACATCTTTCTCATCCCTCTGACTACTCTGTAATGGGTGCTCTTTTTATTACTGTGAAACAAGAGAACTATCCTGGATGTGGAAAACCCTCAAAACAAGTCTCAGTAAAGTAAAATCTTAAAATTTATATAAAATGTTTTGACAGAGAGCCACTAGGTAACAACTGAAAATATGTTAGACAGGAACCTCTGACCAACTCATTTTTATGAACAACATGTAAACGAAGATGTATTTTGTTTAAATTTTGAGATCTTATACACAAAGCAATCTCTCCTTATAATCAAGGTTAGGGATTTATATCAACCTTTTAATAGGGGTGGAAAATCCATTTGAACAAAGAAAACCCATCACAGTTTAAATCACATTTAAATAGGCTGAAATTCACAATGGCCTTACACAGAACAGGATACTAATAATCACTTTTAGAAAATGTTTTTTTACTGTGAAATGAAGAAAAGAGTATCTGTGTTATGTTATACATCATGATGCATATGAGAGTCTATTAAATCAATGACTTCAATTCTTTGTGAAATGCATTTTCTCTCTAAAAATGCATGTGCACACACTTCTTGGGGCTTAACTTAATTAGTACTTGATCTAAACAGCGCTGAATTGCAACCAGAAGGTTGATAAAAAAAAAACAAACCAAAGTGATGTCTTAAGTTATGTATTCATAATAAGCAGAAAAAGAGTAAATATAAGAACAGAATAATTAAAAAACTCCTAACCCTTTCTATGCCCTCTTGTCCAGCACCATTTTTAGAGTATCCCATTATCGCACTGTCTAGGCCCTACCTAAATTTTTGACATTTTACTGATAGGAAATTGAAGTGTAGTGTACATTATACATGTATAAACACAGAGGCAAGCAGTATATTTTTCTGCAAACTGAAAATACCCTTTCACTGAGGACTGGGAGTGGTAACACCCTTTTACTGACGTCAGTAAAAAGGGAGAGTTAAATCATTAACAGACGTTAAAAATCAATTTGGCTACTTCTGGCAGGTGAAGTCAGATATTTTATTATGAAAATGATAAATCTTTTGGCTCTTTCTTTCAATAAATTGATTTTACGAAATAAGGAGTGATAAGAGAATTTTATGAAGTATAAACAGTATATATTATAAATAATAACACATGGCCCTAGAGCAAATGCTCTTGTGATTGATCACAGCAGCTAAATCCCTCGAGTGGCTTACAGCATAGTCACACTGGGATAATCTATTGTACGGCTCATATGTTAACTAGATAACTGCCTAGTGTGGAAAATTTATAAAGTTAAGGCTAACGAAACCCGGGTTTTTTGCTGGATTTATTTCTCACTGCAGAGATGATGTAAACTGAGAGCAGCACATGGCATGTCTTCAAGGGAGCTAACCCTACCAAATTCAAAGATACCACTCTCAACAAACAAGGAATATCTCTGTTTTCACCTTCAGAATGCAATCAGGAGAAATAAAATGCAAGCCAGAAAGCACAATTTGCCTGCACATGCCAGTTTGTACTCATATCAGTACAGTTCCCAGAAGTGAACACTTCCACATTCCAGAGCACAGGGACACAGTGACTAGCACCAGACAATACTGATTCAAAGCCACTCCACTAAATGAATGGTCTCAACAACAGTTACTGTTCTGGTGTCCCAAAACGGTTTGCACAGCCCATGTAATTCAAGCAATGGTGCAAAAACACAACACTAGATGCCCATATGGAAATGTCAATAAAAAGCAAACTTACAAGACCCTCCCAGCTATCCTAGCAGTTATTTCTATGCAAACCTGTTATGGGAGCAACCTAGTTCCAACTCCCTTGGCTGAGTCAGCACTTTGTTTTCACTTTTCAACAGTAACTTTATGGATCTTGACTCTGCTGACATTTGTTTCAGAGAGGAAAAGGAAAACCGGTCCATAAAGTTCCCAAAGGCTGCAAAGCAAAACCAGGAATGCTTGTGAGAAAATTGAAAGCAGACTGCTGGGTGGACTCAACTGCCAGGGATCTTGGAGCTGGTAGGCCCTGCTCTTACCAGGTGTTACTAAAGAAATTACTCTAAACATAGCTTGCTACTAGCTCACTAGTAGCTCACAGATAATCAGGTCTGAGAAAGTAGGAAGAAAGTGCTGGCTTGGTATGCTAGTACACAAAATGACAGTGCGACTGTGTTAACCTTCCATCATTAGTAAGACTGCATGTCATCACGTAAGAAGAAATTTTTAATTCGAGCAGTTCAAGATGTCCAGACATACCTTATCCAGGAAGCATCACCTCTTCCTATACACAAAGTAGTGAAATAAACTACTCTCCCAGACAATCTATGCTGCATTAATGGACAAATTGTGAATTTTGGATGGAGAAAACAATATTCTTTTCATATTTTAGCACATTACTATTTTCTTTTCTAATCTTTCCAGTTGTGGTGGTGCCAAATATGTTATGAGGTAATGTTTGCTCCAGACAAGTCTTCAATTCCAGTCATCTGTGAAAGAGAAAAGTCAAACAGTGGTGCTCGTTCCACACCTGGTCCTTGAACAAATCTATGGTACTGTATCTTCTTAGCACCTTACAAATGAATTATCATTTGCTTGCATTGGAAAAGCAATGGAGGAGATCACACTGAAAAGCCTTCCATCCATCTCTGTCAAGAGACAGACTTGAACACAAACCTGAAGATATTAAAATAGCTTTTCTTTACCATTTTACCTAAGCCAAAGACATTCCCCACCAAGCTATCTTATGGTTGGCTGAATTCTCCACAAACAAATGTGGTCAACTGACAACACTACCCCTCTCTCACCTCTCCTAATGTTTAGCTGGATAGTGACTTTCCACTGATGTCTGGCAGTCTTTAATCAGTACTCCTTCCTCCTGCCACCCCACTCACATGATAATTTTACAAACAGTTACATTTTCTTTCTATTTCATAGAATCTATTTCAAAGAATTCTGTTTTATTAGAATCATAGAATTTCAGAATTGTAGAATAGTCTGGATTGGAAGGGATCTTTAGAAGTCATCTGGTCCAGGGCCTCTGCAATGAGAAGGGATGTCTCCAACTAAACCAGGTTTCTCAAAGCCCCATTCAACCTGGCCTTGAACACTTCAAGAGATGAGGCATCCACAACTTCTCTGGGCAACCCGTTCAGTGTCTCACCACCTTTGTTGTAAAAAATTCCTTCCTTATATCTAGTCTGAATCTACCCTCTTACAGATTAAAACCATTACCTCTTGTCCTATCACAGCAGACCCTGCTAAAAAGTCTGTCCTCATCTTATAGGATCCTTTTAGGTACTGGAAAGCTGCTGTAACATCTCCATGGAGCCTTCTCTTCTCAGGGCTGAACACCCCCAACTCTTTCAGTCTGTCTTCACAGGAGACATGCTCCACCACTCTGGCCATCTTCATGACATCTCTCTTAATAGATCCACATAGTTCTTGTGCTGAGAGCCCCAGAGCTGGATGCAGCATTCCAAGTGCTGTCTCACAATGGTGGAGTAGGAGGGGCAGAATCCCCTCCCTGGCCCTGCTGCCCACGCTGCTTTGGATGCAGCCCAGGACACGTTTGGCTTTCTGGGCTGTGAGTGCACATGGCTGAGTCGTGTCCAACCTCTTCTCCACCAGCACCCCCAGTCTTTCACAGCAAGGCTGTTCTCAATCCCTTCATTCCATAGACAGCATTTATTTCACATGCGGATCAGGAGGGCCTTTCAGGTTCTTCAAAAGTAGCAATGCAGAGCACATTCAGATCAAATCCCGGAAAATATAGTATTACAAGAACTGTCCTATCCACCATTATTTTAGCAGCCCTATCCCTCTGGGAGTATATGATATATGAAAATTAAATTACCTCAATACACCTCTTTATAGATTAGCTCTGCAATGTCCCAAAGAAGAAAATATCAGAATCACACATTGTTACTGCCAGACTGATTAAAAGCACTGCTTACTGGTTTTCAAATAAACCTGTATTTCCTTAGTCCATAAGTTTTCCATAAAAGTGACTTCTGGCTGCCATATTATTAAATAACACTAAAATGAGTACTTATAGAGTGCTCAACAACTTTGACACTTTGAAATTATGATTCAGTTTAACATTTTTAAATGGTTGATTCCTTTTATATTTCCCCCCAGCTAGAGGTAGGAAAAAGAAACTTACTAAAGAAAAATACTTGTTTTCTTTGATAACCAAGCTTCATTCTGCATATCCTTCAGTATCAAGCTATTTTTCATAGACATAAATCCATCTAAATTTGCACACCATATATATATACTTTTATAGAGAAAAAATTCTTAAGATTCACTCTGTCCTTATCAGAATTTTTAAACGCTCATACATACATAAGTATAAATTACATACATACATACATACATATATACATATACCCATATATATATACACACATTCCTTTAAAATGTGTTGTTAGGAGGGGTGTGCAGTTTGTCTTATTTACTTTACTTGAGAAAGGCCTCTGTGCTAAATTCTGAACCAGTAAGGTCACAGAACATGCAGCACATACTGCTCAGGAGCTAGACGTACCCACCATACCATACATGGTGATTTTGGCATGTTGGCTCAGTCAACTCTTAGAAAAGCAAAGGCTAATGATGGTTTCCCCAGCTAACATTCCAATAAATAGAAAACCTTTCCATGAAAAATGAAAGAGAGCATGCTTAAAGAATTACAGAAAAACTGACAAATGCAAATAATACATTCTCATAGTGGTTATATTCACTTGGGGTCTAATCTAGCTACTACTCTTTGAATTTTTCAGTGCTTTTTCATTTCATGGAGCATAGTACCTAAAAACAGAAAAGTAATTGTGAAACACTGGAATCAAAGGTCTCAGTCTCTTGAATAAAGTGATGATCTTACTAAATACTGTTATCTCCTTGACTAGCTGATCTAAACAGTGTCTCTATACAATGCAGATGGTTCCCAAGAAGACGTAACATGTGTAAACCTGCTTTTCTGCTTTCCCACCTACTTAAAATGGCATCACATACCTTACAGGGTTGAAATATGCATCTTTGGCTAACTGCCCGCATTCTGGAATGTGTACTTCACTAGTTTTATCTAATTTATCCCTTTGTGGTTAAATTTATCTCCTGCTGATACAGACATCATACAGAATTCCTTATATGATCACATACTTAATATCTGGGCAATCAGCATGTGGTTTTTAGCCACATGTGGTTTATGAACAACTTTCTTGCAGTGCTACCAGCTAATTCACATGAGCAGCAGCAGACCTTCACTAACATGAGGACTACTGTATAATTCAGCTTCCAGATAGCATGAAAGAAACCCCAGGATCTAGCAGGCTGCTAGTCCCAGTGCTGTCTCAGGACAGGATCCTTGAGGAGTCACACACTCCCTTGCCTCTCAGCTCTGCTGACCAAAGTTTCTGGGATGTGTTTGTTGCTCATAGCTACAAGAAGAGCTTACCATATAACCCTGAAGTTGTGAGCTGCCACTACCATCTCCCAGTTTAAATAACCTTATTATAAAGAAATGCTGTCTCTTGTACCATACCAAAATATCACACCTTCTATAAGGGGTAGATAGTATTAGTTTTGAGCAAAAATATGTAATAAAAAGTAAGTAATCTTGGGTCAATATATTAGTAACTTGCATAGCTGATGTCTGTATTTCAACATAAGTCTCTGCCTAGCTACAGATCCTTTGGGAAATATTCTGTTGTGGAGATAAAGCAGAAGGAGAGATTAAAATAATAAAACCCATTTTGGTTCCTAACTATAGTGTCCCATTTTCACTATATGTAGCAATTGTCTACAAAAGCGTGTTAGACTATGACTAATACTAATATAATTTTCACTTATTTTGCCTCAGATATATAAAAAAGACCAAAATCAAACACAAGACACACTCATCAATTCATAACAATTTGCTTGTATTTTTTTGCCTATTTTTTTTCTGTCCCTCTAGATTCTCTGTGTTTATTACTCACCTATATGCCATTCTGTGGTACCTATTACCCTCTACGATCACATTTTCTCATCACTGCTCTTTTCATATCTATATTTTCATATATCTATATTTCCCCTGCTGTTGCTGGCTTGCTGGTGTCTTTGATCCACAATATGCTTCTCTTTTCTCTTCTAATCACAGGACTTCAGAAATAGACAAGCCACAAACTTCTAATTTTTAATTCTCTGGGACAGGACACTGTATTAAAAAACAAAACAAAGCAAACAAAAAAACCCTTCTCTAAACCTCTGTGAAATTGTGCCAGGATTTGGGGTGACAGTAGAAATACCAAGAGCAGGAAAAGCTTCAGCAAAGAAAATAATGTCAACATTGCAGAATTTGAGTTTTCAAACAGTTCCCATGCACTGTTGATTAAAATACCACAGAACTCATATCTGGATAAATCAATGATAAATGTGGTTCTTCAGTGACCATTAATTTATTTTAATGATTAATGATTATTAATCCAGTTGTCTTTAGATATTTTTTATGTTCTAGATTCTAAAATAATAAGAAAATACTGAACAGTCCTTGAACAGGACTATGACAGTTCCTGGTGAAGGCAACAAATATCTTTTTTCAAATATAAATGCATGCACTGGTAATTTGCTTTGATTAGAAAACAAAAGACTAATGGAAGATTGAAAAAGGATTAATTTGCTGTTAGTAAACTATCTGTCATGCTTTTCTTTATTGAATGAAATACAGTTACAGAGAACACAGATCTAATTATCCAAACCACTCTAAAGAAGCTGCTAAAGACCGATGAACAGAATTAATTATGGTATGAAATTTTATTATCATACTAATCCAGACAGCCAGTGTCAAGAGCCTATGCCAATGGATAATACAAAAGCTGAAAACAAGTAATTTACCAAAACCAATTACGTGGCATACAGAAGAAATCCACTTAGGGGTACTATTCCTTGGTAGGACTATGAGAACAGGGATGGATAAAATCACATAGGTCACCAATTTCTGGTAAGAGACCAATTTCAGAAAGCTCAATTACATGCTTACCACCCACACACACACAACCAAACACCCCTGGAAATTACAGACACATACCCTTTGTACGAAGTACCTAAAGGTACAAATTCATGCATTCCACGAGGGAAAAACTGAACACATCATTGGCAACCCTAAAACAAAGACTTTGCTAAATGGAACTTGCCAGATGATCTTGAGAAAAGGACAAAGATGATGACTGAAAAATCTGGCAAGTGGCTTCTGAATGAGAAAAATGACACACACAAGAACTGGGGAAATCATTCAAGTAAACAGTAACACTTGCACATGCAGCTTAACATCCTTCAAGCCATGGCAAACATCCAGAGGTTCAGAAAAATGTGGGTGGAGAAACAAGGGCAGGGAGAAGTAAATAAGGAGAGGATGTGAATAATTCTTCCAAGATTCTGTAGATAACTAGCCTGTCATCCTGTTATTCAAGGTTAAGAAGGAACAAAGTTCTCACTGGTTTTGTATAATTAATATCATTAAATCTTTGTATTAAACTTTGCTTCCAGCAAGACATATTATGTTACTGGAGGAAAAATTGTTTATATTTGCTGGTAGTCTTGAAGAGATACGAGGTAAAGAAGAGAGAGAAGCATAAGAAAACAGAGTGCAATGGTTACAGCAACTCTGTGAAAATAAGAGACTGCCAACATCAAACTAATCACTTTAATCTTTCTTTTTTCCTTTCTTTCTTGATCTTATGTATGAATTGGTAGCCAAGACAAGTCCAAGTCTAAAACCTGCATCAGAATAAGTAAATGTTTAGTTAAAGACTTGGGGGAAAAAAAAAAAAGGAAATACCTACCTCAAAAGATTAAGGAACATCCTATGCAGTTACTGAAGTGTTTATCTGGTTACCTTCTCAGCTAATTGCTTCTGTCCATAAACATCCTAAGAAGTTATTGAAGTGTTTATCTGGTTACCTTCTCAGCTAATTGCTTCTGTCCATACTTGCCTCAAAACTCTTTTCCAATGGGCAATGTGTTAGTGAATATAACTATTAAAAACATTTCCAGTGAGATTCCTGTTCCTGCTCATGAATGTTGCTAGAGGAATTCATTAAGTGAAAACCCAGGGTTATCCTCTATTCTGTTTTTGTAACTTCCTCTGAACCATCACTTTGCAGATTTTTAAAAATTTTCTTTTTTTTGGAAATGAAACCATATTTTTCAAAGTACTCTGGTCTGAAGATAACCCTGCTAAAACCGTTTTTGCACGCATTTGTAATGGGTAGAGATATGGCAAAATTTATGGTATATTTAAGATACCATATTTAAGGAAACTGTTTCAAAGCAGCACCTACACACTATTCAAGAAACGGCATAGAATGACTTTTTGTTTGCTTTGTTTTGCTTAAACACAAAAGAATAATGCTGCTTTGATTTTGTTAAGTAGTTTACCACTGGAGTTAATAATAAACATATGTTACCTATGTTCATTTAATATTGTGATTTATGTAATCAAGCTTTCTAAAGGCAGATCTATTATCTTTGACCAAATAATTAAAAACAGCACTTGTATATTGAATTGTTGTAACCCATGAAGTCAAACTATTTGTTGCTACTGAAGACAAACACAATCTCAAATGTCATAGTTTGGCTACATTGTACTTAATTATCTAAAAATATTTACAAATTAATTCTGCCTTAATTCTGCCTTTAAAAATTCGTGTTTCATTAATTTTTAACTGAATCACTTTTATTTGTGCATCCAGTAACCATCAGCTTTCAATGTCCTGCAATGACTTCCTATTTTCCAGATTGTGTTAAAAATACGAAAGACATGTTTCTTCATCTCAGCTAGGAGAATGTCAAAAAAGACTTTCTACCTGTTGCAGACTGGAAAGGAACAGTTCCAAACATTCACTGTGTGAGGCTCCAGAGATATTTGCCTCCCTTTATTTAAAAAACAAAAAACAAAAAACCCTGTCATGAGCACATCTATTGCTGCACTCCTCAGAGACATGAAACAAGCTGAAGTGATTTGAAGCTATAACCCCAGTAATATCATTCTCTCACCATTGCTGTAGGGGAGAATCCTTAGATTTCTCAACATAATGATACGTGATTTCTAAGAAACAAGTCACACTGAAAGCAGGAGAGAAAGGCTCACCTCTTGAACAGTTAACAAAAAAATGCTCTAGTGAAGCTCCTAGCGTTGAAAGAGTTCTTCAAATCTCTCTAGCTTTCTCTTTCACAACTTTGAATTTAGCATCAAGTGAAGAAGATACTGTTAAACATGAACAACCAAATTAAAAAATCGACAATTTCAGAATCCACACATTTAGACTAAAGACACACAAAACCATGCCTTACCAATGACATGGGAAGTACATACAGGTTGCCACGTGACCATATACTCCTTTTAGTCACTCTAGCACACATTGAACAAGATTTAAACTGTCTTAAATTTAAAAATCCAGTGTAAGTTATTTGTCCTTTACAGAGGTACAAGTATACATCCCAGAGCTTGCAAGAAACTAGGATTCTTTGAATCCCTAGGCTTTAGATTTCAGAATAAGTGGAAAAACTTCTATCAGGTTGAATTACATTCCATGCTATCTTAATCTCATAGGATCATCTGAATCTTTCTAGTCAGAGCAGTTTACATATCCAGTCTTTCATCTGGACATTTTGGAATACTTGGAAAATGTAAACAGAACAAAACCACTATAAAACAGCATAAATATGAACAACTTGAAGTGTTTCCCATGTACTCCTAGGAAGACTAAAAGCAAACAAAAATCCTCCTGCTTTGCTAAAATAGGACGTAGAAGACAAAAATAATTGTTGTAAACCTTGTTTTGGTCTTAAGATACTTGACATTCTATGTTTTTTATGCAATCAAGAATCCATTCTCAATTCCAAGTTCATAATAGATGCTACTATTCAAACACTTCCTACTGCAAGAATTGCAAATGTGCCAAAAACTCAGTTTGAGAAATGAAATACAGCTATGAAGCTCAATATTCCCACTTCAAGTCTTGGTCACAATAAGGTTTCGGTATTATACAGACAACCAGCTAGACACATACACAAATATGAAGAATAGTAGATGGAATTTTTCATTAAAGTGGTGTCTCCAGAAGAAAAGATGCACTCTCAGTTCTTTGGTTTCTGTCTCTTGTGTTTCAGCTATGCTGCAAAGGGTTGATGAAAGCACTATAGCGCAGTATTAAAAAAGAGAAAGTTTCTTCCTAATTTCGTTCTAGAAATTGCTTTCCAGACCATGATTTTACCCAGTATTACAGACAAATTTACCAGTAGCTGTAAACTTGGAAAAAGCTGAATATCATAATTAAAGCTGGGATAATGATGGCAAGAATACTGAGAAAGATTTTGAAGAATACGTGCTCATGTCTTTATACAACGCAGACTTGGGGGAGGAGACATATAATCTTGTTATTACAAGTAAGAAAAATGCTCCCAGCAGACACTAAGTTCAATTTCAGAGCTGACATGTGGAAAAACCTAACTTCAACTATTTTAAACATCATTTTCAGGTATTAATCCTGTAATCCAAAAACACTCAGCTAGAAAAAATGCAGCTAGCAGACATTCTGCCATTGAAGCCTCTGGTTTTCATGGTGGTTATTTAAACTTCAATTTCTTCTGAATAACTTTGTCGACAACTAGGTTGTGCTGTGTACTTCCTAAAGATCAAATTCCTGCTTTGAAACCATACAAAAAATATAAAAGACACAAGAAAGTATAAAGTCTCATCTCAATTTTACAACTAGAAAAGCCATATAAAGAATGCAAAATATAGTGTACTTTAGAAACATTAGAAATTCAATACCTCAGCTTGATCCTGCGGCAGGATCTATGAACAAAATATCACCTTCTGTGAGTAGAGTTGTATGGGGGCAGGAAGAAAAGTCCAGAGGTAAAAGGTTTTTAAGAGGCTCGAGGAAAAGGAAAAGGAGAAGGAGAAGGAGAAGGAGAAGGAGAAGGAGAAAGAAGGAGAAGGAGAAGGAGAAGGAGAAGGAGAAGGAGAAGGAGAAGGAGAAGGAGAAGGAGAAGGAGAAGGAGAAGGAGAAGGAGAAGGAGAAGGAAACACTAGTGAGATGCAGGTCCAACATCCTCCTTGCATTCTCACATTTCTCCAGTCACCAGTGCTTAACAGGTATGCAAAAGACAAGCAGCAGTCTTTTTTCTTGTGTTGCTGTCAAAAGTGTTTCCCCCTCTTGACACAGAAATGGGCAATATACAGAAGGCTGTCTTGTCCATCAGACATGCAACTAATGTTTGGTGTATAATATTCTAAATGGGTTATCAGAGCTTAATTTTATGAAACAGAAACTCTGCCTCTTTCCTCTGAGTTCTAAATACATGACTGTATTTGTCTTCCTTGCTTTTTTTCTTTGACTGTAAGACTAATCTGCTTCTTCTTTTTAGCCACATTCAACTTGTTTTGGTACTTGCATCCTTTTCTAAGTAGTCCATACCTATCCTGTCTCCTTGTTGCAAGATACAGCACTCAAAGAAGTGAAGTTTTGCCCCCTGACCTAAAACCAACAAGGATGTGATTTTTCTGCAAGCAACTCTCTTCTCATTCTGTGTAAAAGGTCAATCAACCAGTTCAAATGGAAAATTCGGCCTTCCCCTACTACATATGATACAAAACTATGTGCTTTGCTCCATCCTGGTTATCTAGCACACGCACACACGCAAAATATTGAACTCTAGCCCTTCAAGAACAACTTTAAATAGGAAAGTTACTAATATAGGGGAATTTTCCCCTAAATAGGAAACTTATGGACTTTTTTGTTTCTGGTATAGCAGCAAGTAAGTTTATGCTGTGACTTGACAGTGCAACAGCTCTATCAAAATTTTATTCGTCTGTATTTATTACATACTTACCTTACTATTATTCAAAATACTTTGTCTCTATTTCAGTAACATTGCTACTGTACATAATAATTTAAATTCTGCTGTCTTTATAGCTAACACAAACTTTCTTTAAAAATTAATAGGCACCTCTGTGGTCTAGGACAATTTTTTTTTGTAGAAGGAAAAATAAGAATTTAATTTCATCTGCTCTCTCACAATTGCTTAGAAGAAGAAACACACAAATTACATCAACAGCTTGGGATTCCTGCCTCCCCAGGTAATTACCTGCATAAGAATTCTTTCATAACATCTCTCTCCAGCCTTCTGTAAGCATCCTGCAGGTACTGGAAGGCCACTATATAGTCTCCACAGAGCCTTCCTCCAGCCTGAACAATCCAAACTCCTTTAGCCTGTCTTTACAGCAGAGGCTGTCTCCAGCCCTATCTTTGTGGCCCTTTTCTGGACCAGTTGCAACAGGTCCATGTTTTTCCTGTGTTGAAGGCCTGGGTTGAGGGAGCTACAGGCGGGATCTCACAAGAGCAGAGGGGCAGAATCCCCTCCCTCGAGCTGCTGGTCACACTGCTTTTGATGCAGCCCTGGACATGTCTGGCTTTCTGGGCTGTGCGAACATGTTGCTGGGTAATAATCAACTTCTCATCCACCAGTACTGCCAAGTCCTTTTTTTCAGGCCTGCTCTCAATCCATTCTCGTCAAGCCTGTACCTAGGGATGAGAGTGCCCCAGCCCAGGTGCAGGACCCTGCACTTGGACGTGTTGAACTTCATGAGGTTTGCACAGACCCACCTCTCAGGCCTGCCAAGGTCCCCCTGGATGGCATCCCTGCCCTACAGCGTGTCAACTGCACCACATGGCCTAGTTTCATCTGTGTACTTGTTCAGAGTACCACTTAGTGCCACCATCTACGTCCCCAACAAAGCTGTTAAATAACAATGGTCCCAGTACTGACCCCCAAGGAATGCCACATTACTGGTGTCCGCCCAGAGGCTTTGACCTTTGGGGCAGTTCTGGAGAGCATCCAGAGCTCAGCAACAAAGCTGGTGATGGGCTAGAGAGCAAGTCCTGTGAGGAGCAGCTGAGGGAGCAGGGGTTGTTTAGCCTGCATAGAAAGGAAACTGAGGGGAGTCTGTATTGCTCTCTACAACTACCCAAGAGGAGGCTGTAGCCAGGTGGGGGTCGGCCTCTTCTCCCAGACAACCAGTGACAGGACAAGAGGAAATGGCCTCAAGCTGCTCCAGGGGAGGTTCAGGTTGGACACCAGGAAGAATTTCTTCAAGGAAAGGGCTGTCAGTGGTGGAGTCACCATCGCAGGAGGTATTCAAGAAATGACTGGACATGGATTTAGTGCCAGGGACTGGTTGATAAGGTGTCATCAGTTGAAAATGGGATTCAATGTCCTTGGAGGTGTTTTCCAAACTAAAGGATTCTGTGATACTATGAATGTAACCATCCAGCCAACTTGTTACCCACTGAGTGGTCTATCCATCAAAATCTTGTCTCTCCATTTTAGACACAAGGATGTTGTGCACAACAGTATCAAATACTTTGCAGATGTCCAAGTAGATGATGTCAGTCCCTCTTCCCTTATCCACCACTGCTGCAAACCCAGACAACAGAAGGAAATGACTGCAAAATTTGCAATAGGAAAGAAACATACAAATTCCAAATTTCAGCTGCATTATCGAAGGGACATCTTCATAACAGAGTATTAAGTATAATCGAAAATTATATTTCTGCAAATTTTTTTCCCCTCAGGAAAAAAAAATGCTTTCTTTTATTCCCGTGGGACAGATTAAATCCTTTCAGAGAGTAAAAGAGAACAAANTCCTTGTTGCAAGATACAGCACTCAAAGAAGTGAAGTTTTGCCCCCTGACCTAAAACCAACAAGAATGTGATTTTTCTGCAAGCAACTCTCTTCTCATTCTGTGTAAAAGGTCAATCAACCAGTTCAAATGGAAAATTCGGCCTTCCCCTACTACATATGATACAAAACTATGTGCTTTGCTCCATCCTGGTTATCTAGCACACGCACACACGCAAAATATTGAACTCTAGCCCTTCAAGAACAACTTTAAATAGGAAAGTTACTAATATAGGGGAATTTTCCCCTAAATAGGAAACTTATGGACTTTTTTGTTTCTGGTATAGCAGCAAGTAAGTTTATGCTGTGACTTGACAGTGCAACAGCTCTATCAAAATTTTATTCGTCTGTATTTATTACATACTTACCTTACTATTATTCAAAATACTTTGTCTCTATTTCAGTAACATTGCTACTGTACATAATAATTTAAATTCTGCTGTCTTTATAGCTAACACAAACTTTCTTTAAAAATTAATAGGCACCTCTGTGGTCTAGGACAATTTTTTTTTGTAGAAGGAAAAATAAGAATTTAATTTCATCTGCTCTCTCACAATTGCTTAGAAGAAGAAACACACAAATTACATCAACAGCTTGGGATTCCTGCCTCCCCAGGTAATTACCTGCATAAGAATTCTTTCATAACATCTCTCTCCAGCCTTCTGTAAGCATCCTGCAGGTACTGGAAGGCCACTATATAGTCTCCACAGAGCCTTCCTCCAGCCTGAACAATCCAAACTCCTTTAGCCTGTCTTTACAGCAGAGGCTGTCTCCAGCCCTATCTTTGTGGCCCTTTTCTGGACCAGTTGCAACAGGTCCATGTTTTTCCTGTGTTGAAGGCCTGGGTTGAGGGAGCTACAGGCGGGATCTCACAAGAGCAGAGGGGCAGAATCCCCTCCCTCGAGCTGCTGGTCACACTGCTTTTGATGCAGCCCTGGACATGTCTGGCTTTCTGGGCTGTGCGAACATGTTGCTGGGTAATAATCAACTTCTCATCCACCAGTACTGCCAAGTCCTTTTTTTCAGGCCTGCTCTCAATCCATTCTCGTCAAGCCTGTACCTAGGGATGAGAGTGCCCCAGCCCAGGTGCAGGACCCTGCACTTGGACGTGTTGAACTTCATGAGGTTTGCACAGACCCACCTCTCAGGCCTGCCAAGGTCCCCCTGGATGGCATCCCTGCCCTACAGCGTGTCAACTGCACCACATGGCCTAGTTTCATCTGTGTACTTGTTCAGAGTACCACTTAGTGCCACCATCTACGTCCCCAACAAAGCTGTTAAATAACAATGGTCCCAGTACTGACCCCCAAGGAATGCCACATTACTGGTGTCCGCCCAGAGGCTTTGACCTTTGGGGCAGTTCTGGAGAGCATCCAGAGCTCAGCAACAAAGCTGGTGATGGGCTAGAGAGCAAGTCCTGTGAGGAGCAGCTGAGGGAGCAGGGGTTGTTTAGCCTGCATAGAAAGGAAACTGAGGGGAGTCTGTATTGCTCTCTACAACTACCCAAGAGGAGGCTGTAGCCAGGTGGGGGTCGGCCTCTTCTCCCAGACAACCAGTGACAGGACAAGAGGAAATGGCCTCAAGCTGCTCCAGGGGAGGTTCAGGTTGGACACCAGGAAGAATTTCTTCAAGGAAAGGGCTGTCAGTGGTGGAGTCACCATCGCAGGAGGTATTCAAGAAATGACTGGACATGGATTTAGTGCCAGGGACTGGTTGATAAGGTGTCATCAGTTGAAAATGGGATTCAATGTCCTTGGAGGTGTTTTCCAAACTAAAGGATTCTGTGATACTATGAATGTAACCATCCAGCCAACTTGTTACCCACTGAGTGGTCTATCCATCAAAATCTTGTCTCTCCATTTTAGACACAAGGATGTTGTGCACAACAGTATCAAATACTTTGCAGATGTCCAAGTAGATGATGTCAGTCCCTCTTCCCTTATCCACCACTGCTGCAAACCCAGACAACAGAAGGAAATGACTGCAAAATTTGCAATAGGAAAGAAACATACAAATTCCAAATTTCAGCTGCATTATCGAAGGGACATCTTCATAACAGAGTATTAAGTATAATCGAAAATTATATTTCTGCAAATTTTTTTCCCCTCAGGAAAAAAAAATGCTTTCTTTTATTCCCGTGGGACAGATTAAATCCTTTCAGAGAGTAAAAGAGAACAAAATAAATGAAAAAATAAACCTTTGCATGCCTTCTTTTTTAACTGAAATTAATTTGCTGAATGTTGGATACAATTTGACCACAGGAATAAAAAATGCATTCTAAGGTTAGTTTAATCAGATGCAAAACCCATTTTAACTCTCACATTAATCACAAGAACTCTTTAAAAACAAACAAACAAGCCCAAACCTTCCAAAATCAATCATTACATGATTAAGTACTTTTTGATTATGCATATTGCAGACTAACAATCTACCTAACTATGGGGTTTTGTAAATAGGTTGACAAACTATTGAGCTTAACTATATTATGTGCTCACAGCAGTCCTGGGATTTGTCAACTTTCTTCTGTAACTATGGTCACTGTTTCAGAACATATTCTATTATAGTGAAAATCCCATTAGGTTATTACAGGAGCCTGACAGTGCTCTAAATATATGTTTATAAAAAGCCCAGGGAGCAGCTTTATACTTAGCCTCTTTCCATGTTTTCATCTTGCCTTGAACTTTATGAGTATTTTATTTTTATCTATCTGAAATATTAAGCACATATCTTTTAAGCTTGCTATCCCCTGACTGACTCAGGTCAGTCAGTCAAGGGAAGAGCAGAAACTACTTCCTGTCTGATGAATTCTGCTGTATTTCTTCCTCTGACCAGCAACCAAACATCAAGTTTTCCTGGTTTTTTTCCCTTATGTGTCTTTTCTGGCAGATAAAAACCTTATTCACTGCATGTCCAGCAGATTCCTCTGTTACTGCAGTTAGAAGTTTAAGTTAGCTTTCCAAATTGTATCAGAAATTAATGCCACTCGGGTAACCCCTATGCTCAAGTTCCTTGAACAAAACAGTCATCAAATAATAAATCCTTTCTACACTACAGACTCGCTATGATTTACCGAGGGCAGGTATGTTTAAAATTTGCATTGAAGGTGTGTATGTTCCACAACCACACTCTTTCAAACAGATGTACCTCAGGAAAATTGAATAAATAAAACAATGCAAAGATAAGGCCATTTCTGGTCTTTGACTCAAAACCCCAAACTACAGAGTTCTTGTTTCACTATGCTCATTTACTCTTGAAATATAAGTTGTCTGTTAAAAAAAAAGAAAAATCTTTCCTTCTTCATTTCCACTGTCCTACCCCAACGTAGCCAAGCCCATGGAAATAAGAAAGACATGACCATCTCAGCTCAGTCACTTCTTTGGGAGTTAGTGTAGGTCAGAATGAGTATGGCTAACCTCTATTTCCTCTAAAAAAACCACTGAGAGAAATAAAATAAAATCAAATAAAAAATGTATCCACACAGGACTAGTGTTTGGCTATCATATTACTTAGTAGTGTCACTCTTATACATAAAGTGTTTCCTTCATATCAACTCTTCATAGAATCCAAAAATTTGCAGTGCAAGGAAAAACTGGTTTCTACAGCCACCTGAGTTACACTGACTGTGGCATTATTATTACAACGATGTCAAAATTCACAAGCAGGTCTTTCTATTTAATGCAATACATAAACCCATTTAATCTGCAAGTCAAAACAAAACTAAATGAAACAATTACAGGCAGTTTTGTACAAATCCACTCTTCCATTATTAAATGCTTTATTGGAAGAATACACATATATGGGGTCAGCTTAAAAAATATATATATGCAGATGAAAATTCTGGAAAAACTTGGTCGAGTGGAAAGCAGCAGTATCAAACAACACTCCACAAGCCATATCTGGGCCTGATGTAATGCAGTCATTATTTATGGCATCTAGCCATATAGAACTGTGAAAAATCTGAAGCATGGATGCAAGAATAGGCTTTGTTTAATTCCTCTGATGGATGTTATTGGCCAAGATGAGACAGTTCTGCTAGACAGTCCTCCGTTCCCACACCAGTCTTGAACTGGTGTGTAAGCAGCACATATAATACTGCTTTTGTCCACTCACTAGAACATGCCGGAAAAAAACGGCTTTCTGCTCAGCAGAATTCATTGTTATAATATGATTTCACCTATGTATTCATTCCAAGTGATACAGCATCTTCTTCTCTCGTTTCTTCTTCCACTTCCACACTGTACAAATGCAACTGTGTGTCGAACAACACCAGTGATCTAGTCATCCCAGAATGTATTCTAAGATAACTTCTGCAGCTCCAATAGATGTCTTTCCCAAAGGCCTGGAATTGCCTCTTTGCTTTCCACTTCTCCCCCTCTTGGTAGCTTTCCTTGCACATACATGTTCAACAATTATGCTGACTGCACATTTCTCTCAAAAGGAATAAAAAATATACCCTTAAGACTGAAAAGGGTGTAAAGAGTTTAATTAAATTTAATAGGGGCATGACTCAGATGCACATGGCATTATTCACCAAGTCTTGTAAACTACATGTTACATTGCTATTACATTGCTTACTGTAACAGAAACATCTTGCTTGCAGCTGGGACAGAACTGCAGTTTCAGAGTGCAAAGTGCCTTAAGGTGCACAATGGCAACGTGTACACATGTACTTGAGCTGTTACAGGATGATTTAAAATACAGAACCAGAAGCATACAGGGAACACTGTGGTGCAAAATCCAGCTAATGCCTTGCTAGTCTATTCACCATACATCATCCCAATAAAAGACTTCATCACATTTCATAATCTTCTAGATCATAGGCAAGTAGTATTTTATAGTGGCTTTTTATGAAAAAACAAAACCAAAAAACTAAAGCAAACAAACAAAAAAAAACCCCAAAAAACCAAACCAAAACCAAACCAAAAGCAGAACAAAAACGAAAGAATACCCCACCCACCAAAAAACCCCAAACAAACAAATAAAAAAAGGACACTGAAAAGTAAAATTATTGAAGTCTGGATTGCAGTGAAAAAAAATTTTTTTTTCTTTTGCACGTTAAGGGAAAGTCTAAGAAAAGCCAAAGGAAAACATACAATTTCTAACCAAGACTTTCAAAAATCCTGATACAAAACACAGGCCTATCTGATAGCCACACAGAATTCCTTAATCCTTAGGAAAAAAATAGCAGCAATAATTTACATCCTCTGATGTTCCCATAAGCATCAGTAGTGTAGCAGTATTCTCTTCGTGCACCCAATGTGAACTTCTACCCCAAGAACAGAGATGCATTTTATGTTTCTCTTCTAAGAGAAGCAATTTATGAGGATATGAAACTAGAACATGAGACTAGCAATCTAATCCAGATTATCAAAAATTATACCTCCACTTTTTGAAGAATATATTCATCAAACAATTCTGCTATCACTCATTAATGATCACAGAATATTCCCTGTCTGTACTTAACTGTATGGTTGCATTATCAACCCAATAATTGCAGGAAATATTCATGAAAAGGGCAGTATTTTTAAGCCTGTGAAATTTGGCATTCATAACTAAATGAGGAAAGAGACAAAATTTCAAATCAGATAGATGCCACAGAAATATAGTTTGATTTCCTCGTTTCCCTTCACCTTCAGGAGGCAAGAGCAATTACAGAAGAGGGGTTTACTGGGGTCATACACGAGAGCAACCACTAATATTTTCAGATATCTTGTCAGAAACTATACTATCAGACCAGTATTAAAATACTCCCATCTCCTCTGTTTATCTCTGAACCTGTTGTAGCTCCTTTTTAATCTGCAGTTAGAACTCACAAAACCTTCATTCACCCTACCTTTGTACATGTCCAGATGAAAACATGACTGCTGTAGGATCCAGATGTAATAGCAGTTTGTGAATAATCTGACTTCAGTGCAACAGGAGAAGAGGAAGTATTGCTTCTTTCCCTGACATATGCGCATATTCACATATGGCCTGTGAAAACGTGTGAAAATGCTGACGGCTTAAATCTCTAGTGAGCTGCAGGCTACAAATGCTCAGAGACCTGTAACTTAAGAAAACTTATTCTCACTTCCATAATTTTAGCAATCGACATCTCCAGTGCCAGGCCTTTCTCTTGCTAAATATTTAACCCTTCCTCACAAAGAAACTAAGGGGACTTAAGGTTTTCATGAAAGAAAGGTCATAAGAACTGCTTTAAATTAAATTTTCTCCCATACACCTGAATTCTCAGAAATGGTGCTATAGTTTTTCATTAAACTTTCCTAAAAACATTTGGTTGAAGCCAGGTGTACTACAGGTTGAAGTTAGCCCACCATGGTAAAAAGCTAGCCCAAAGTCCCCTCTTCACCAAACTTGTAAGTAAAAAGCAGCTGTGCAGGAAAAGATTGGGCAGAGTCAGAGCTGGTAGACACAAAATTGACTGTGAGCCAGCAATGTTCCCTTGTAGTAGAGAAGAAAGCTGTTATCCTGGGCTGCATTGATCAAATGCTACCAGCAGTTCAATCCTTCCCTTCAACTCAACACCGATGAGGCCATGCCTGGAGACTTGCGTCCAGTTCTAGGCTCTCCAGCACAACAGAGAGAAGGACACACTAGAGGAGTCCAGCAAATGGCCACAACAATGATGGGGGGACTGGACTGACAGACTGAGAGGGACTGTGAAGCCTGGAGAAAAGCAGGCTTGGGGAGTTCTCATTAAAGTATATGAATAACCGAAGGGAAGGTGCAAAGAAGACAGTCAGGCTCTTTTCATTGGCGCCCAGCAACAGAATAAGAGGCAATGGTTGCAGACTGCAACACGGCAGGTTCCCTCCGGCCATCAGGGCACTCTGAGGGTGAGCCGTGGAACAGGTTTCCCAGAGAGTTGGTGGAGTCCCCTTCCCTGAAGACAGTCAAAAGCTGCCTGGACATGATACTGGGCAACGGGCTCTATGGGACCCGGTTTGACTGGGGGAATTGGACAGGATGATGTCTAGAGGTCTCTGCCAACCTTATCCAACCTACGATTCTCTGATTGTAATTAGAAGAGGAGGGTGAAACAAAGGAACTTCAATGTATCAGATAATGGCATAAAAAAAATATACATTCCTGTGACTTTTTGACTTGAGGGGACAATATAACCAAGAACCCATTTGATCCATTACAAAGGTCAAAAGAAAACTCCAGTCATTAAAGTAACAGAAGTTTATTTAAACCTTCTACAACAAGATGAAACTACTTTTGAGTTTGCTTAAACTTAACATTGCCAGCCACAGTTAGGTTCATCAATATAATTTTGATCACAATGCTTTCAAGTTTTATAAAAAACACACTACAAAATTGTTTTGATGGGTAAAACCTGCTTTCAAGATGATTCTACATGAAGCAAGTAGGGGCATGATGAAATTTCAGTGCTTGCTGACTAATTGACGACATAAATGCAGTACTCGTATCCTAATATTTTGTCCTCATCTCGTATTTTTCCTGCAGTCTTATCTGAAATTACTCCTGATTGAAGCATGTTGACCATCTCACTGTAATATGGTCAGCTTTTCAAATGTAGGGAGTGTATTTGTATTTTCAGTATCTTTGACTGGCTTTATTTTCAACTTCAATCCATAGAAGAGGAAGTTATAGTCTTCTCTGGACAAGGGAACAAAACTCAGTGGATTTTCACTTCGTAAGTATTTTGCTGGGGATGGATAAAGGTAGGTGCTTAATATAATATATTATTCTGTCACTACACGCAAGTATTTAAAAAAGATGCTCTCTTCTCCATATGACTATTTCCTGATACACAAAACATCACCACTTCACTTCCTTCCACCCTGTAACACGTGTTGTGGACATAAAAAGGGTACCCTGGAGCAAGCACAATTTAAATACAAAACAGAAGAGCGTATAGCAAATATGAGGCTCAAATAGTCTAAGAATACAATGACCACCATGCAAAATGTGTTTGCCAATGGCCTACATTTTCTTACACCCCTTCCAGACCAAAACCTGCTCATACCCAGTCAGACCATAAAACACATGTGAAAATGCCTGCACTGATCCATGAAGCTCATGTGTGAAGTTTTAAGCAGAGCTAAAAACTGCATCTACTACAATAACTATTAAGTACAATGCAACTTAAGAAGCTGGTTTATATTCTTTTGTTGAGGTATCCACTATAATCACTCCCATATTTTTTGAATTTGTAACCACAAATTAAAAAAAAAAGAAAAATATCCCTGTGAGAAGAATCACTCTAGTAAAAGAAGTTCCACTAAACCCCAATATATTGGTTTATAGACCCAAAGGAGAAAAAAAAATCATAAAAAAAAAAAAAATTGTGATAGCCATTAAAAATGGTGGAAAAAATTAAGAGGAAATTGAAATTCCACAGAAACACTGAACTGAAAATGCAGTAGTATCACAGGTCAACCCAAGAAAACTTGTACTTAATTCCAAAATAGAGCTCAAAAAAATAGTTGAGACCTTCAATTATTATTAGATCCTATTTATCACTAGTGAAAAGACCCAATCTGGTCTAGTTTTAAAATAGTAATAACTATTTAAAATAGTAATTAAAATAGTATTAACAACAACACATGATTTGAAGACTCAGTTTATTTCTCCTTAAAAAAAAAAAAAAAGGATTTAGCATGCTCTTTTGTCCCATACCTGGAAATGTTTGGAGTCAGGCTGGATGCGGCTTTGAGCAACCTTGCCTGATGGAAGGTGTCCTTGCCCATGTCAGGGAATTTGGAACCAGATGATATTTAAGGTCCCTTCCAATCCAAACCATTTTATGATAATATGGTACAGAAGTATCATCCAAACCCTAAAAATATGGTCATACTTAGTAAATGAGAAGAATAATTTTTCACCTTAATTTAATCTAAATTTTTGGTTAATAAATGCAGCATTACAGAATTGCAGTTTGTTTATATGTATTTATATATATATATACCCATATCTATATCTCTATCTATATTTATCTATATCTTCTTTGTGATACATACATATAACCTGTTACTGCTCAGTAAAGCATAACTTTAATCCCCACTTATTCCACTATCTCACATTACAAATGCAAGAAAAACAACAGGTTTCCCGAGCTGATTATGTTCTTGGCCCTAAGAAACACTGTCCATGAGGACAACTGATTTTATTCACACTATCTGTGTGTAAACTTGAGACTAGAGGCAGAAGGCAGTGCCAAACTGCTATTTCAAGTGTAACACTACCTCAGTAACTGTAAAATGAAATTCTTTTAAGTATCCAACATAAAAGTCATGGGAAACGAAACTGCCTTTTTCAGTTCCCAAGCCACTGTACTGCATCTCTCACTCCACAATTTTCAAATGTAAGCCTGAATAGTCTATATTTGCATGTAAAAAATAAATAAGCAGATATTTTTGTTCCCCACAAAACAGAACTGCTTGCAAGGAAAAGGGAAAGCAGGTGCACAGGGCCAGGATAAGCAGGGATAGAGCAGACGGCCAGGGGAGATCAGCTCGATCTCAGTCCTGGGAACAGAACTGGTGGCAGGTGAGGTTTCCATTGCAGGATCGAAGCTATTACAATTCTAGTGGCCTTTATCAGAACAGACAGCAGATCCCATTAGAAACTGGTCTCTGAGGGCCAGTCTGGGTGTCCTGAGGATACCAGTGCTACCAAAGTGATCTGCAACCTTTTGTCAACAACTTTTCCAGTGATATAGTCCTCATCCAGTCCTGGCCACATCCCTTCAGGTGCAGGCTGGCATCACACTTCATCCCTCACGGCACTCCACTGTGCTCTTGAGTAACTTCTTTGCATGGGATCCAAAGTGGTGCAACAACAGAAGGCAAAGCAATCTAAAACACAGAAGTTTCTCTATCAAAACTAAAAACTTTACTCAGATGACTAGGCTAACCTGCTCATGGATGTACAGTTACTACAGAGGTTCAAGGGAGGAGAAAATACACGTCCGGAGCACAGGAGGAGACCAAAAATACATATACATAGAATTATGTTTCTAAGTTCATTTCAAGTGACCCTGTATTTTTTTTTTTCAATTAAGGTGCTGCTTGTTGTTTTCTTGAGAGATTTAAGATATTGCCCTAAATAGAAAATTATCATCGTTACTGAACTGTGCTAATACTTATTTAAAATTCATGTTTGAAATTTAAGAACAAAATCAAATGGGAACGATTTAAGAGAGTCACGTTCACACCTTCTTTTCTTTAAGGCACAAAGCTGAAACTGAGTTCATTTATTGTCTCCAGAGGGGTGACTGGTGCATCCTCAATGAGATTTTTTTATTATTATCGTTATTTTATTTCATTTGGCTAAAGTCTGAAATAAAAGCTGGGCAATAGCAAATTGATGACTAAGCAAAACAAACTACCTGTAAAGCATGTTAGAGGATGTAAATTACACCCAAGGGAAACGCACTATCACGGCCCCGGCTCAGCTCTCGACTTCCAGAAAGAAATACCCGTGTGAGAAACGCAGGCGGGGACCCTCCAAGCTTCTCTGCATCTTGGAGAGTATTTCCCCGCAATGAAGCAGGCTGGGAACCTCACGCCCGACACTCGGCAAAGCTCAGCAGTATCGTAACTTTTATAATAGCGACCCTTCCATCCTCCCTTCCAGAGAGCTGTGAGACCAGCCAGGCTCACGGAGATGTCCGCTCGGCAAACCCAGCAGCCACAGAGCCTGCCGCCCGCCCGCCGTGCGGGCAGGGGCTGCGGGCAGCCGCGGCAGCTACCTGCC